>JARHVA010000178.1:5090000-5225000 GCA_037957365.1 Torreya grandis
ACTTTGAATGCTCGAGTTTGAATGTGTTGGGTTGAATTGAGTTATGATTTTACCATGTAAAATTGTTTATAAGTAGGGTGAACCATTGTAACCAATAGATTCAATCTCCCACCCAATGGTAATTTTTTTTAACATATTTTATTATTTATTTATGTGTAGTTTAAATCATGTAATGAAAATATTAAAATATATGATTATTTATTTATTTACCAATGTGTATTAATGTATTGACGACATTTATACCACTTAATAATTAATTTTTCTAACACTTTATTGTCATATTTCATACCTTTTCATAGTTAACCTATGATTGAATGTGTTTCAATTCAAATTAAAATAATATTATATATACACATGTACCATAATACTTTTATCCCCTATATTGATATAAATTGGAATAGAGATTTAACAATGCAAACAATAATGGAGGGAATCCAAAATTACTAAATTATTCTAAGCTACAACAAGACCTCTGATTTGGAAAATGAAATAAATGAACCACAAATACATAAATATACCTCAAGTTGTAGCCCAGTTTACCTTATTTGAAAATAATGATGAACCCAAATTGAAAATTTAATGCTTCTTGAATGTTGGATTGATTGACTATATCTTCAAGATTTGCAAAAATGGTGGATGTGAATGCTTGATAAGAGATTGAAAGTAAGTTGGTAGAAAAATAACATGAAATTCCTTCGTTATAAAAATATTGGAGATTAAATGGAGATATATGTGCTTATATATAAGGTAGTAGGAGAAATGGATGGCTAGATTTTAACCATGTAGAATTGAGATGGAGGGTGGACATTTATTCTAGGAATTTAAAGTTTAAAGAAAAGCTTCTTAAGGATAATCGATGTGATTTTTTGGGTGATTATAAGAGGTATTAGTAGGATATGAAGTGTGGATATTTTTTAGTAGGTGGGGGATGAATTAAATATTTTCAAATAAGATAAGTAAAGTTTAGTGGTAAATGTGATGTTAATAAGAAAATAATTTGGGATGTGGGTTAGTGTAAGGTGAGTATATGATGCGGAAAATGTAAGAGTGATGTTAGTAGTGTTAGGGGTCTGATATTCATTAGTAATTAGTAATAGGAATTAGTAGTGGAAAATTGAGTGAGTTATTTTGGATGTATACATTTTCCCCCTCTTTGAAAGGGCATTATGACTGAAAAAAGTGACGGTCTTTCAAAAAAGAAGATAGTCATGGATGTTAGTAAGTTATGATGGATTATGCCTCCTCAAGGGGCCATGTGGGGAGGAAAAATATATATGGCCACTTGAAATATAAAATGATGGGTGGGAGGTGAGAAGAGGAGAAATATGGGTTAGGCATGACAAATGTGATTATGAATATGAATGAGTTGACATGATCTTGGTAATTTATGAGATATAATTTGATATGTACTTGAATTGATGATTCCCCTAAAAAATATGTATGTGAGGGAGTAAAATTATGATCATGGATTTTCCCCAAGTGAAGGGAGTAGTTGTAGACTTAAATGACTTATACAAGTAAATCCATGAGATTTGGATGTGTCTCAGGCAAGGACAATTGACAAGGAGAGCTATCCTAGGCAAGGATGCATGTGAAGGAAAGCCACATGTATTTATTTAATTAATTGAAGAAATGATGTTTTCTTACTTTGGATGTATTCCGAGCTAGAACACATGCTATGGAAAGTTGTGAAGTTGAGATTGATATGTATAGATGTGTCCTAAAATGATTGTATTTATGATTGAATGAGCATTCATATGCTTATTTTTCTTTAGTGATATCATATGTGTAGGAGATGAAGTGATAGGATCAGATGTAAGTGACTGATTATAGCTCAAAAAATTGGACTTGTCATAGAATGAGAATGACATAATAGGGAGAAAGTGATAGGATGATGGGAAAGGTGAGAAGGATTTGAGTGGAGAAAAGACAAAGGAATAGAATGGGTTAATGCAACTGAGTTATCCTTAGATGCCCTGTGTGACTAAATGCTTCCTACATAGTTGTTAGGGACCTTAGGTCAATGTACTTCTCCAAAAATAAGAAGAAGAATATGACTAGAAATGATAATAGGAAGAGGGGATGCCCTAGTAAAATTTTGAGGAGATTAACGTGGATAAGGTTGAGAGATATGTTAAGAATAATAATTACATGGATGGATGTGAAATGTTTAGGAAGTGAATAGGAATAGGTATGGTGTAAAAAATGGGTACAAGAATTAGGACTTGTGAGAGAAAATTTGGAAGAAAATGGAGAAATAAGATGAAATGACAATTAAAAAGGGTAAAAATGGAGGGAATGGGGGGGGTAATATAGGATGGTGAAGGGGTAAAAATTATTCATTTTCACACTACCTTCTTGTAAATCTAATCACTGGTCTATGAGATAAATAAAGGAGAGATGGTTGGTATCCCACATGATTGTCACTGAGGAGAGAGGTTTCGATAACATCAGAGATTGGAAAACCATGGGGACCTAATAAGTACCCAACTCTTTTAGTAATTTTTAAATTTTATCTCATTTATTAAGGTAGATTTTAAATTTAATTTAAGCCACATTTTACATGTGGAAACTACACTAATGCAAATCACAACTTCATGTTCAAAAAAATTAAATTTGCAATGTTTTAACTCAACTTTACTAGGTTTTTAGGAGAAAACATGGATTTATGAAGAAACACAAATTTGTGACTAGGACTATAGATTCATGAAGGTAAAATGTATATTTTTGAAAATATTCATAGATTAAAAAAATGGAAAACATGAATCCATGGTTTCAAAATTCAGGCTTGTAAGGTGAAAATGTGAATTTGATGTTGTGAAACATGAGTCTGTAATAAAGACCAAGATGTGGTGATGAAAAAGTTGAAATATGATTTTGACATCAAAAAATTAGATTTCATTAAGATAAAAATAACTTTTCAATAATTAATTATGAAAGGGAAGTTGGAGAAAATTGGGAGAATAGAAGAAACATAGATGCATTATACAAATAATTAGCTGAGTAGTGAGATGAATAGACTATGGGGTTGAATTGTGTGTGATTTCAGGAGTTACCCCTTATTTCATCATTAGGATAATGATTAATGATTATAAATTAAGTACATAAGCTAACAAGAATATATTATAGTATTTTAGAGCTAAGAGGCTTCTACTATGTAATGTAGATGCCCCATATTTGGACATATCATGCCCTAAACACAACATTGGTGGAGAAATAATACAATGAGAGTAGTATATTTCATTTCATTATGGGAGATATGACAACCCTTGAGGACATATGGAGGATTTATAGGATCCCCATCAGAGGTGATAAATTATATTGGTTGTCTAGATCATAGATCACCATAATGATGCATTTGGTAGATCACCTACGAGTTGGTTTATATAAAGGGTGGTTGGATGTGGACTGATGTTATTAAAAAGGTATTATGGATTAGTTAACCCTAAATCTTAATTATATTTTTGTAGACATCTAATTCCTATCACCATTGTGTTGAAATTTTCAATCTTACTCAAAATTCTATGATAATGCATAATATGGACTAAAATCACTAAAACACATTTAATGGTTCAAGTTTGCCATATACAAGTGTTGATTTAGGCTAATGTATCCCTAAATGGGGTAATGCATTTTATGTGATTATTAAATTTTCTCAAATCATTTTGAGTCAAAATATCAAAATTGTAATTTGATCCTCTAAACCACTAAATTTTTCTAATTTATAGGGACATGATACGTGCATGTGTTATTTCACATCTACAATGTCCTAAATGGGGTATTTCTCTATAAATACTAACACTTTCTTCTAATTATACTCTAGTCAAATCATGACTCAGTAACTTGACATTTTGACCAATTTGATTAAGTGGGAAAACCAGTTTCCAAAGAATTGCATAAAATTTAATTAACCTCACTTAAGCAAATTAATCTGAATCAAGAGTTTAAGTGGAAAATCCATGGAATTTATTAAAGATTTATTAATTAGAAATTTATTTCTAAAATCTGCATCATCTGATGACATCATTAGTGGGGTGGCATCTATAAGCCATAAATGTAATAAATATCTATTTTAATCCCTCCCATGCCTCATTAATATGTCATTTTTCCAAATATTAATGAGTATATTTATGGATTGATCCTCCAAAATTTAATTGATTCATGGCCACACATCTTGGTCTCAAGATGGATGGTCATGGTTGATTCTTATCATTTCTAAAAAACTATAATTACAAGGGTCCTCACTCATCTTTTCAATCTTCTTTGGTTTAAACTTATTATGCAGAATTATCTTCACAAGATATTTTTGTGTAGTGTTATTATGCTTAATTTATAATAGGATAGCTCCAAATATTGGCATACATTTATTCAATTTCATGAGCCTAGTTCATTGGTGCATTGAGAGATGATAGAGGAGCAAGCCACTCATCATTACTAAATACTTGGATCACCAAACTAGGGAAAAATCACACATTTGAGTTGCACTTGGAAGAAGGATGCTCTTGTGAAGGTTTTATTTTGTATTCCTTCTTTTAGTAGCTTTTAGTTTTCATTTTCAAAACCCCATGAGGGAGTTGGCTTTGTGAGTTATGTTTTATATGCTTATTTTGAATTTTATTGACTAATGCATGATTTAACTCACTTTGGATTCTCACTCTACATCTTGGCATGCCCAGTGGGACCACGCATCCCATACAAGCAAGGAGACTAATTTTCAAATCTTATATCTTCTAATACATGCTTAAAATTTTCTAAAAATAAGTATTATTTGATAGATTAATCCAAGATCTCTAAATATAAGCGTCATGATGAATGTCAAATTCTTGTAGACGTAAAGTGAGATCTCCAAAAATAAGAAATCTATCACAAAGGAAATGCTTGCATTAGCCACTTTAGGAAAAAATAAAGTACATATAGGGTGAGATTAGATCACCCAAAAGGTAAAACCCTAATTCACAATTAGAACCCACTTAAAGGTAAATGACCTTCAATGACTTAATTAAATAACCTAAGTAAGCTAAAAAGACATGCAAGTAAACCACTAGGTGGGAAAAAGCCTACACTAACACCCCCCCTAAAGCGTAGCTTAGGTGGGTAGAATAATTAGGTCCTGATAATGAGGGCTTATGAGGTACCCAAGTACAATGCAACTCTCATAAATTGGGGTAAAGGAGAAAACCCATAAGAACAAAATTCATCTCTGAAAGAGAGCAAAGAAGAGAAGAGAAGAGGGCTAAAAATCCCTAGTAAGGTCTGCAATTGACTGTATCCATCTGATGTCCCTCAAAAGAATACTTGAAAGTGACTGTGAATCAGAAGTAGATGTAGTGAAAAATAGATTATCCTAAAACAATGAGTTTATCCATCAAGTGCTTGATGGATCTTCAACCAAGGTGTAATTCTTATGAAAAGAATGATCTGCATACTACAAGTTAGGTGGCCCATTTTCTCTATGCCAAGATGGTGTAATAGAAGTAGAGGTGAAGAAGGTCTATATAATCCTCTATAAATGTAGAATAGACTAATCAATGTTTGATGTGTCCTAGATCAGTATACCATTACCCTATAATGTTAAAAGTAGACAAGAGGTAGGTGGATCAAGAACTAACTCTTGAATATTTAGAAGGGTGACAAGGGGATGGTGGAGGTGTGTCCACTTCAATACTATAGTCATCTATAGAATAAGAGTTGTCAATATCAGAAGAATGCTTAGGCTCAGAAGTGTCATCAAGTATAGGTGAGTCTAAAGAGGAATCTAAAGTAGAGTCAAAAGAAAAGTGTGAGAATCTATATATCTGAGTCTAATGATCGACCATTCCCATAGCCAAAATAATATCACTATTCAACTCCCTAATGTACACTAAATCTAGAGTGAATTCAACTCACATGCCTAGACCAAGGTGAATGATCTGGTAGATTGATAGGGGATTAGTTGAGAGTGAGGGCACATTTAGAACATTATTGAATGTTCCACCACTCACTTCAATAGACCCTCTTTTGAGAACCTTTTTAGAAGTGTTATCAGCCAATTGTATAGAGGACATGTCACATGGTTCTAAGGAATTGAACTCAATCTATGAAGAGGCCATGTGATGTGAAACACTAGAGTCAATGACCCATGTAGGAGGAATTAGAGGCACAACTATAACTAAGGATTTACCCTTATGTTTCCCCTTGTTATTCTCTTTATCCTTTTCTTTACTAGAGTCATTTGCCTTAGTGGATTCATGGGTTGATGAAGATGGTTTGATATAATTTGGAATACCTACATTGTTCTGAATAAGAAGGCTAATAAGGTGGTCAATTTGTTTCTTTAAATATTGAGTCTCATCATGCTTACTTGAGCAATGCCCACATTTGATCCAATATTTCTTAGGCTTATGACTGGAAGAAGAGGTCACATTGATTGATTTTAAGGTGGCAATATTTTCACCCTTCTCATCATTTTTCTTGATCTTCTTTCTCTCTCTGTTGTTAGAAGCCTTATCTTTATTAGCAATCAATGCATGAGATTTAGATTACTTCACTATGCCAATATGTATCAACTTATCTTGCTCCTGAATCAAGTCATTAATAAAGGTATCTAAAGAAGGCATCTTTCATGTGGTGTTAAGATCACTCTTAGTGGCATGAAAAGTGAACACAAATATAGAATATTCAAGACTTAGTTTAGAGAGTATTAATGGAACAAGTTATTCATCTTTCTTGTCAATTGCACATGCTTCTAAGTACAATCTCAAAAGTCTAAACTTGGTGAAGAAGTCTTGACGAGTGTCAAAGTCATTTGGGCTCAATCTAATAAGCTCATTTTCTAGCTTATGTCCTCTCATCACATCCTGCACTCTAAAGAGCTTGGTGAGTTGGACCTACACTTCAGTAGGTGATTTGGTAGATTCAATATGAAAGAATAGATTTGGGGAGATGGAAAGACATAGTAGTCCATGGAATTTATCACAATGGTTAAACCATTTAATTTTTGCTCCAGGATCAGAAGGTTCAGTCTCAGTGCCCATTATAATTTGATGGTAACCCTTGGATTGCAAGATAATTTCTATTCTAGGTTTCCATTCATGATAATTAAATGGTGTAAGTGGACTTATTTAGAATGAATCCATAGTGAAAAAGTAAGTATTATTATAGTAAGTAAAGAAGTGATGTGAAAAAAAAGACTGAATGCACAACAAATAGATAAGTACCCCCTTAGAACTATCAAGCAATGCCCCCCTTGAATGTCTCAAATACAAGTACACTTGTATAGACATCAGATTCAATTGAAAATACATCTTGAGCAGTAGGTGCATAATTACAAAGAACAAGATGAATGCCAGATACAACTGATAATGCATTCAAGAGTGTATAAAAAATGTGAATTTTTTTATAGTTGTGAAAGACCCAATGATAGGTCCAATGTGTAGAGCATAAAAAATAAGCACTTTTAAAAAAAATGGCACTCAAAAAGGAGTTACCGATCAAAAGGTATGGCACATACAAGTTCTTAATTCAACATATTCTTGGACCCTTTCCAAAAATAGAAAGTTTTTTCCACACTTTGTGTTTTTTTCCTAAAAATCCAAAAAATGGAAAAAAATTTAATCTGTTTCTTCATTACCTTTCACCTAAAATTTGATGACTTATATAATGTCACATGATTACTTGCTCGAGGTTCCAAACAACTTCAACTTCAGGTTCTCAAACTACTTCAACTTATAAAAAGTTATAAGCAATTCACCCTAGAAAAACTTATTACTTCTTCGCAGTGTATTTTGGGTTCTTCAAGATGCTTTACTTCAGGTTCTTCTAACTACTTTACTTCAAGATTTTGAACTACTTCAACTTATAAAAAGTTATAAGTAGTCTACTTTGGAAAACTCGAATTGGTCTTGCCTAGTGTAAGCTCGGTTCTTCAACCTGCATAACTTATTACTTATAAAGAAAGTAATGAGTAATAAGTAGTTGAAATTCAAAAATCCAAATTGGTTTTATCCAGTGTAAGTTAGGTTCTTCAACTTTCACAACTTATTACTTATAAATCAAGTAATGAGTAATAAGTAGTTGACCTTCAAAAACCCAAATAGGTCTAGCGAGCAAGTAATCGAGGTTGAGAAACTCGATTACTTATAGGTTGTCACCCTGAAGAAGCCTAATTAATTATAAGTAGAAGTACTTGAAAAACTTGATTTGGTCTATGAGTAATTAGTCAAGTTTGAGAAACTTAATTACTTATAAGTTGTCACCTTAGAGAAACCCAATTACTTCCAAGTATAAGCACTATGAAAACCTGATTAAGTAGAAGCACTTTGAAAAATTGATTTGGTCAGTGAACAAGTAGAATGACATAAAAAACCCAATTTATTCAGTGAGAAAGTAGAAGCACTTTAGAAACCTGATTTGGTCTATGGAGAGTAAATCAGGATTTACAGGCTGGATTAGTTCGACCATATAAATGGAAACTAGATAGAAGAAATCAATTTTTTTGGAAAATTTGTGAAATTTATTATAAAACTAAGAACAACCCATTTTATATCTCAAAAACCCCACAAAATATATTCAAACATATTTTTCATCAAAAGCCTTTTGACATGAGTTTTGAGGTAGTTTTTATAAAATGCCTCCAAGGTAAAAAATGGTCACTGTACAGTATGAAAAAGTAACAAGGTGAATGCAAGAGGATCTTACTAAAGGAGAAAAATGCATGAGGATATCAAGAAAGCTCTAGTACCATGATAAATTTTGCTAAGATCTCTAAATAGTGGCCATGCGATGAATGCCAAATTCCTATAGAGGCAGAATGAGAGCTCTGAAAACAAAAAATCTATCACAAATAAAATGTTTGCATTAACCACTTTAAGAAAAAATAAAGTATATATAGGGTGAGATTAGGTCACCAAAAAGGTAAAACCCTTAATCACAATTAGAACCCACTTAAAGGTAAATGTAAATGACCCATAATGACTTTGATTAACCTAAGTAAGCTAAAAATACATGTAGGTAAAACCACTAGGTGGGAAAAAGCCTACACTAACATTATATTTATTTTTCATGTGTTTTTATTTATAATGACACATAGTTTACATAATGACTGACATCATTTTACTTTGATCAATTTCAATCTTGTCCTAACTGGCATTGGTCCTTGTGTGAAGGGTGAAACATAGTAGAAGGTAGATTTCTAAATTTTTCTTAAAATTTCTAGTTGCTATTCTAGGTTTTATAGACTTGCAAACTCTCTATCTAGTTATTTTACTTCATAATCTAGAGAGTAATTCTAATTTTATGCTTATTTGTGATGACAATTTTTTTTGTGAAAACTATGTTTTCCCTATATTTTTATAGGTACCTGGTGTGAATTCCAAGTTAACCAGTGTCGATTCTCTATGAACTGACCTATGCCAGTCTCTTTTAACGGATATCAATCCCTATATGGACTGACATCGGTTTATATGTCAAGAAAATAGAGACCCAAGAGTAAGTTTTAAAATCTTGTTTTCTCATTCATATTTAGGATTCAAGGTAGACATAAACCCTCTAAAACAATTACATGTCACAAGCTAGAAAAAGACATTTGAAAATGGTTAAGTCTTGAATATTTTCATTTGGTGCTTAAAAGGAATCTAGATGTTTTATGCTTAGTTTATTTTGTGAAAAAAATTTACAAAGTTTTTCAACTAAGGCCAAGGGGGCCAAATTTCATAAAACACTTCACTTTGGTCTATTAAAATAAATATGTGTTTTATGCTAGATTTTTTAAAATTGTTTATTTTTTGTAAAATGAAGGATTGGTGTATGCTCTCCCCCCATCCCCTTTAGGGAACTTGAGTGACCAAAAGTGATTTTTATTTGTATTTATGCCTTTTCCAAAGGTGTGAAAAGAATTTTTTGAAGGCTCTCCTCAAATTTGTATGGTTTAGGTGATCTAAACCTAGCCTTAAAGTCTTTTCACTTTATCTTTTATTTTTATGAAACTTGGCTTGTGAATGGGATTTCATCACCTCCTTATGGGTTCTCTAGGGAAGCATTGACATAGGAATTCATCTCTCATCATCATTTTAACCCCACTTCATGGTGGGGTATATAAATTAAGGGTAACCCACTAGGACATTTTCTTGAGTGGTTAAGCAAACTCCATTAGTGGTACTCCAGCTCAGATTGTAGGGGCAATTCGAACATCATACTACACTAAGCAAGTGATGGATGTAGTGGTTGTGAAAAGGACAAGACCTTTTCAAAATAAGCTAATTAATGTGGATCTAATTAATGTGAGGCATATCTAGTGTTAGCCACACTTAGGACCATTTAGATGTATGAAAATTTAGTTTTATAATAATCCCACTTACTGTGGACATATTGTTGATGTAGGGCAAGTATCCCAAAGTTCCATGTTGTCATACAATATCTTTGGAGAAAGGGTATAAAAACCCTACTTATTTATGCATTTTAATTTTTGGATTGACACTTAAAATCCTCCTAAGAGCATGTATATATATGAAATTCAATGGTATGATGCAACCTTGTCAGTCTTAGGACTTTGGATGTTATACTTAGTTATATTTTATCATTTTATCCTTTATTTGATTGGTCTTATTGAGTCTAATTTTTTTTTGAAAACCAAAACATGTCAACTAAACACTTTGTTATCCACCATTTTATTTAAACAAGGAGGTGTTAAGCTAACCAAATCAAAATTACCTTATGCCTTGTTCAAAACACCATTTAAAACATTATGTTTATCATTATCTAAATAACATTGTTGTGTTGTCTATTTGAGTCTAAACCATTTTTAAAAAATCTCCAAGTCCTTCATTTTTAATTCAAATTCAAATTCTCACCTTTTTAAGCTCTAGGCCAATGTGTTAATTGGTTTACCATTTACACTTAGTTTAAGTTAACTTAGGTACTATTGACCAATTTTTGCTCATAGGCCAAAATCGTTCACCTTCTCCCCTTGCTTTTCGAAGCCAGTCTTTTCGAGTTGCTCAGGTTCATAGCATGTTTTCTTTGGCCTGGTTCAAGTCTCAGTTCAATCTTCAGGCCCCTTGTTTCATCGGCACTCAGTTCATCTTTCTTCAAGTTTAGTTTTGCACCTAGTTCATTGGTTTGGCCTTGGTTCTTCAGTCAGTTTAGTCATTTGTTTCTCCACGTGGCCCGTTGGCCTTGGTTCATTGACTTAATCCAATATACAATGCCCTTACGTAGGGCAGGTGCTCCAATTCAAAAGATAAGTATTCTGGTCCAATTCAAATATTGGTAAGTTCAAAACCCGTGGGGAAAATACAAAGAGAAGAGGGCTGAGTCGCACAAAACAAAAGCAAAGGGAATTTCTATCGACTTTTTGTCTGTAAGAAATGCTCATAGACAAAGGCTCACGGGAAACACAACGAGAATACCTGAGACATTTCCATGGACTTTTTGTCTATGGGAAATGTCCATGGACACAAAGCCCATGGGAAATATACAAGGCATGCAGGGACCTGAGAGGCATACGCAATAAATAGGGATCATCTGAAGGATTAAGACAACCTGAGAGACCATCCCAGAACCCACTGAAGTGTATACAAGGCAAGGTGCCCAAAAGTTGCTAAGACCAAGCAAGCAACCTAAAGCCAGCAAAGCATGAGGAAGTCCTTAAGGATGTCAAGTTTGACCAAAGGAATTAGCCATTGTTTTAAAAGCAAAAAAGGGAGCACTAATTAGAAGGAGCCCAAATTGAAGTGACCCACCAAGAAAGTTCACCCTGGGGGCCGAACAGGCCAGATAAGACAAAACTAAGAAAAGGCCAAAAGTGACAAACCAAGGAGAATGACATGGCACAGAAGTGACAAATTTTAGTCTATTGGCAAAAAGAGGCACGACCCATGCTTCCACTTTAAAGCTTAAACACCAAAGTCAAATTTGGTGATATAGCAAGCATGGTTCCAGCAAGCTTCTTCTAGAAGGGTGACATCGGCAATAGTGCTCTCTTCCCAATGAGGAGACGCGACAAGCCCACTTGAAAATAGGAAGTGCCAAGTTCCCTTTGCCTTTTCTATATATATTGTAACTTCTCATTTTGAGAATAATCTTCCACTTTTGCAAAGGTGCAGCCTTGGCAAAATTTCACCTGAATCAAATAAAATGTAGTTTTTACCTCCATGTGGATAGATATTTTCAGAGTATGCCTTGAGTGTTTGTTTGTGTCCAGTCATTATTTCTTGATGCTCTCACAGGTTCAACACTAACAAACCTATTATCTACAAGGTGCCATTTCTACAGCTAAAAGGAGAAGAGTTGTATTTGAGAAGACCAGAACAAAGAAGTTGCTTACAGTGTGCATTCCACAACACCTTGGTGAATCTCTGTTATGTTTTTCCATTATAGCCTCCCTGCCAGTTTCTTGCAATATGGTCCTTTTGCCAAGTGTGTAGAGTATGTATGCATTTGTCTGATTTCAAGAGTGGATGTGTGAAGGTCAACTTATTTTGGTGTATCACCTCTTTAGAGTAGGTTTGTTTCTTGCATTCTCTTTTCCCTTTTCATCCCCCCCTTTTTATTATATAGCTATTTATATATGTATATACCGATATTTTGCACTTGCTAGAACAAACCATGATACATCAGAGGGAGCTAGCCCTTACCTAGAGACTTTCCCCTCTAGCTTCACCAGCCCATAGGTGAGAAGGGAGTTTCCATGTTGTGAGGAGAAGACAGGAGTTCAACTTCCTATCACTGGGTGCAATTTCCTACGTCAATAGTTTTGGCACACTCGGTGGTACCAACTGGGATAGGTTTTGTCCAAAAAATTGAAGAATTTTGGTGTGTTCTTCAACCAACCAGCCTTTAGACGTTTTTGCATCAAACACCAATGGTGAGTCCAAGTTAAATCAACTGGTTAAGTAGTTATGGTACCATACCACCATTTAAAGTTTTCCAGCACCTGGCATCAATAGTTTTGGCACGCCTGGTGGGATACACAGTTTGACAACGCAGTAAGGTATTAGGATTGATGCTGGTTCTGTTACAACAAATCGAGTTTTTCAGCATCTGGTGACTCTGAGTTAAATTTGTTGGTTAAGCATCCTGGTGCCATCAGAAATCATTTATTATATGTATAATTCCTTTGCTCAAAATCATGGGTCTTGTTTTCCTTCACATGAATATAATCAGGCTCCAGATATTTATGCAATCCCCTCAAGTAGATCTCCTAGTTGCCTTACAACTATAAAGGAGATGGCACTAGAATTAGAAATTAATAGGCTGGAAGAGCAGTACAGATATCAGCAAGATCTGATGTATGAAGAGGAGTGCTTGTTTGGGCAAGCACAGGCTGTACAACCCATTATGGAGGAGGCAAAAAAATGGAGAAATCCATCTATTCAAGGCAGTCAGCCTTATGCATCCCCTCCTAATATGAAGAAAATTCCCTCTTTTGCACCAAATCCTTTCTATTAGATTGCACTTGCTCACTCCAGCTCATCTAATGCATCTGTTCCCAACCTTGTGCGCCTGGCTTTCCAACACTAGTAGGCATCAGAATAGCCTCCCATGGAGATGAACCTTCTAAACTCCTTAAATCATGAATTCTCCATTGAGAATAGTACCACCAGCCAACACATCCCTCTTCTAAAAACTCCTCCAATGCACCAACAATGTTTTCCTTACATTCCCCAACCTCCCCAAGTCCTTCAGCATAATGCGCAAATTCTAAGTTAGAGGATGGAATGCCAGGGACTAGCTCAGAGCTTTGAAGGGGATAATGCTGATGACCTCCAAGAAAGACTCTTTTAGGACAACCTAGCCAAGCAAATTGAAGATTTAGAGGCCAGGATGAAGTTGCTTCTTGAAAGAGAGATAGAACTTCCAGACCTTGTAGAGGAGCCTCAGGACCTTGTGGAAAACAAAGTTGCTGCCTATTGGCAGGGGTAGATTTCTAATTCAGAGATCCTGAACTGGGGAAGAATAGTAGAATCATGGGGAAAAAAAGAATAAGAAGAGCAAGGTTTTTCTCAAAGCCTTGAAGAAGCTGAAGCTGCACCTGCTCATGATAATGCTGGTGACCTCCAGGAAAGGCATTTCCAAGAAGATCTAGCCAGGAGAATAGCAGAGTTAGAATCTAGAGAGAGGTTCCTCAGCCACTGTGTGGTGGATGGCTCAGACCAAACAACACTTTCTATGTTTGAACACACCCCACCTACACATTTCCAAGAGATTTATCAGGCTGCACCTGATATTGATGAAGTGATGATCAAGTGGAAAGAGGAGAATCATTCGATTCTAGCTCATGGTCTGCCTCCTCTTCCACATGTTTTCTCCACTTCACCCCTTCTCAAGGAAGAACCTATTTTGAAAGAGGCAATTGAGGAGAAAAAGATCCAATCTATAGTCCTTTAAGAGGTTGTCATGAGTGACAACAAAGAAGAAATCATCATTGATGCTCCTTGTGAAGACCTTATCAGCAATGGAGAAGATGCAGGTCTTGCATAGATACAGATGTTCCAGCAATATGAGGAGGAACAAATGCATGGTAAGCTCTCTTCCCCTTTGTTTGATGAAATTCCTTGTTGTTTTGATGATGAGGTTGACTACATTAAAGAGCCTGAGTTGGAGGAGGATCAGGAGAACATTTTTGAAAATCTAGAAGTCTTGATCAACAAAGAGAAAAAAGAGAGGTCTGTCTTCTTGGAGGAATGCCTTAAAGAAGAGAGCATTAAACAGAGAGGTGATGTTCTATGGGATGAGCAATCATTTTGTGAGTCCATTTTAGACACCACCACACTCACCCTTCTTCAAGAAGGCTGAAAGGAAGCAGAGGATGAATCTGACAGGATTTTCAACGAGGTAGAAGAGAGCAAATCAGACCATGATACATTGCAGAAGGAATGTGTAGATCAAAGGGCTTTTGGTGATGAGCCAACAGCGATTGATTTCTTGGTGAGGAGCACCAATATGAAGGACCAACATTCAATAGGCCTCTAGGGACAAGTAAAATACATATATATTAGAGGCATGTTTGAATCTAATCCACTCGGATTCTAGCCAAACCAGGTGACCGGCAAGAGTAGCAAGTCACCAAATCTCATTTTATTTTAGCTACTTACCTGCCACCATAAGTATTCTCACCAGGAAGGGGACTTAAGAAGTTTTCCCTTCGATCCAGGAGGGAGGCGAACATTCCTGGTTAGCTGTATATAATAGTTTGCTTTCATTTTCTTTTCTTATTTTCCCTAAATGTAGTTTACACAAGTAGTGTTTTTTACCCTTGTGTGTTTCCCTTTGCATGTGGGGTAAATTCTGGTGCATCTGACTCTGTGCCCAATGTAATGCAAGGCAATTGGGTTTCTAAGCATAGCAGGCATGCTTCCCCTTAGAGTCACCAATCTGTTGACCAATTTTTTCTCACAAGCCAAAATCATTCACCTTCTCCCCTTGCTATTCGAAGCCAGTCTTTTTGAGTTGCTCAAGTTCATAGCATGATTTCTTTGGCTTGGTTCAAGTCTCAGTTCAATCTTTAGGCCCCTTGTTTCATCGGCACTCAGTTTGTCTTTCTTCAAGTTCAGTTCTGAGCCTAGTTCATTGGTTCAGCCTTGGTTCTTCAGTCAGTTCAGTCATTTGTTTCTCCATGTGGCCCGTCAACCTTGGTTCATCAACTTAATCCAATATCCAATGCCCTTATGTAGGGCAGGTGCTCCAATTCAAAAGATAAGTATTCGGGTCTAATTTAAATGTGGGTAAGTTCAAAACCCATGGGGAAAATACAAAGAGAAGAAGGTCGGGTTGCATGAAACAAAAGCAAAGGGAATTTCTACAGACTTTTTGTCTACGAGAAATGCCTATGGACAAAAGCCCACAGGAAACACAACGAGAATACTTGGGACATTTCCATGGACTTTTTGTCCATGAGAAATGTCCGTAGACACAAAGCCCATGGGAAATATACAAGGCCTGCAGGGACCTGAGAGGCATACGTAATAAATAGGCACTGTTTGAAGGATTAAGATAGCCCGAGAGACCATCCCAGGACCCACCGAAGTGTATACAAGGCAAGGTGCCCGAAAGATGCTAAGACTAAGCAAGCGGCCCGAAGCCAATGAAGCACGAGGACATCCTTGAGGACGTCAAGTTTGACCAAAGGAATTAGCTATTATTTTAAAAGCAAAAAAGGGAGCACTGATTAGAAGGAGCCCAAATTGAAGTGACCCACCAAGAAAGTTTGCCTCAGGGTCCGAACAGGCTAGATAAGACAAAACTGAGAAAAGGCCAAAAGTGACAAAGCAAGGAGAATGACATGGTGTAGAAGTGACAAATTTTAGTCTATTGGCAGAAAGAGGCACGACCCATGCTTCCACTTTAAATCTTGAATGCCAAAGTTAAATTTGGTGATATAGCAAGCATGGTTCCAACAGGCTTCTTCTAGAAGGGTGACATCAGCAATAGCGTTCTCCTCTTCCCAATGAGGAGACGTGACAAGCCCACTTGAAAACAGGAAGTGCAAAGTTCCCTTCACCTTTTCTATATATATTGTAACTTCTCATTTTGAGAATAATCTTCCATTTTTGCAAAGGCGTAGCCCTAACAAAATTTCACCTAAATCAAATAAAATGTAGTTTTTACCTCCATGTGGATAGATATTTTTAGAGTATGCCTTGAGTGTTTGTCTGTGTCTAGTCATTGTTTCTTGATACTCTCATAGGTTCAACACTAGCAGACCTATTATCTACAAGGTGCCATTTACAAGGTGCCATTTTTGTAGCTAAAAGGAGAAGAGTTATATTTGAGAAGACCAGAACAAAGAAGTTTCTTACAGTGTGCATTCCACAACGCCTTGGTGAATCTCTATTATGTTTTTCCATTATAGCCTCCCTGCCAATTTCTTGCAGTTTGGTCCTTCTACCAAGTGTGTAGAGTATGTATGCATTTGTCTAATTTCAAGAGTGGATGTGTGAAGGTCGACTTGTTTTGGTGTATCACCTCTTTAGAGTAGGTTTGTTTCTTGACTTCTCTTTTCCCTTTTCATCCCCCCCTTTTTATTATATAGCTATTTATATATGTATATACCTGTATTTTGCACTTGTTGGAATAAACCATGATACATCAGAGGGAGCTAGCCCTTACCTAGAGACTCTCCCCTCTAGATTCACCGGTCCCATAGGTGAGAGGGGAGTTTCCATGTTGTGAGGAGAAGATAGGAGTTTGACTTCCTGTCACTAGGTGCAATTTCCTGTGTCAACATGTATGATTTCCCATTTGGGTTGAAAGCCATCATATAGACTCGTCATCCATTTTTATCATTCTATACTTAGGTTATCTTGTGTTCATTCATGTTCTAAGTTCTAAGCGCATTCTACTTCCTATTACCATGTGGTGGTGTTGTGTCTCCCATTTGGTTTTATATTTATACTTAGGAGCTATTATGTGTTTTCTTGTCTTGAGCTTCTTAGTTTGCATTATTACCTTACACATTAGAAAAAATCTCTACTAATTTTTTATTCACAACTCATCAAATTTGTATCTAGTTTTTATGGTATTGACATATCTTTGACTTAAGTTTATTGTGTTAGTTTGCACTTTATATTTCAAAGTTATCATACCCTTTTCTAATTTAATGATTTCAACCCACCAAAGTTGAGTAAATTCATAACCATTTCTTCTAATTGTGTGGTACTATGCCCCTTCTCTTATTATAGTTTCTTTTTACCTTGTCACTTGTTTGAAAAAATCAAAACACACCTTTTAAATGTTTTAAAAACATATTTCACATCTTATAAAACATAAAGAATAATCTTATAAACATGATGAAAAGGTATACTCGTAGTGGGGTCTCTTATGGCCCTAGCTATGAGGAAGAACATTTTTATGATGGATAAGACAATTTCATGGTATTTGAAGACATCCCAACCACTGTAGGATTTGAAGAATAATATTTCAAACATCAAGCCTTAGAGGACAAAGATGAAGTAATCCTAAGGTTGATTGAATCAGATGCTAGATTGCCATCAAAATTTCCTATGTAATAATTACACACCTTGGTTAGGGTACAAGAAAAATTACTAGAATAATCCCTCATATTACAAAATCAAACATTGATTATTATATCAAAATAAAGGAAGCACTTATAGATTTAACACACAATGATCAAGATATTATGACCAAGATCAAGAAAATAAGTCAACAATATGTAGACCAAATTATCGTGGACTTGACTGACTCTTTAGCTTCCACTTTAATACACAACAATGCTTCCAAAGAATAAGAGAATGTAGTTGAACAAATGTAGCACACTTTAGTTGAGAACACATCTATGATGGATCATGGTATCTCAATATAAAAAAACAAGTCTCAAGAGGTTCCACAACATGCTTTGCCAGACATGGAGCATACACTTTCAATCGTCAAGAGCCTCTTGTTCCTTTACAGAGCCAATGAATGAAAAATACAATATGTATTAAGGAAATTGTTTAGAATACTTTGGAAAGTTCTTCTCAACTAATGCATACTTTGATGAACTGGACACAGACTCCCCAAAATCAATAAAACACTTAAAATTCAAAGAAAAAAAAATTAGGGAATGTTTATCAACCCAAGAATCAGTGGTTGACTTAATCAACTCAAGGAGTGAACTAGAAAAAAGTTATAAATCATAGGGTTTATATCCTTAATAAATCAATTCAATAGAGGCACATACCACCCCAATAGAATTATATTCCACCTATGAATTTAACAAACATGCAAGAGTGGAATTTGATGAAGGAAATTGTATTGAGATTGGAGATGGGAAATTTCATCAAGAAATACAAATTTGATGAGATATGTCCAAGTCCCATTTCTACCTCATTTTGAGGTACCCAAATTTGAAAAATAAAAAGGAAATGGTGACCCTCATGAACATATTCAGGCATTTTTTGTATTGTGCTAAGAGGAAGCTTATAGAAACATTTATTTGCTTTGCTTATTTCCATGAAGTTTAGCTGGACAAGCTTTAGACTAGATCCTTAAGTTACCCAAGGGATCAGTGATAGATTGGAATGATTTATCTAAAAAAATTGTCAACCACTTCTCTTACAATATTAAACATGAGTTGAGTATGGTTGACTTATGCAAAGTCAAATAGTAAGATGGAGAAAACTTGGTAGCATATCTACAGTGGTTGAGATCATTAGATGGATGCTTTCAACATAATTTGTAAGACAAATAGTTGGACGATATTTTTGCATAAAACCTAATCCTGAGGTGGCATATAATCTATGACTCACTTGCACAAACACATTTCAATAAATTATAGACAAAGGTGTTTAAATTGAGAAGGTACTTATTACCAAAGGACTTCTTGAGATTTTTTCTCAAGTTCAAATGTCAAATCAGGCCCAATCACATGTTCAAGTTATTGCAACAAAGAAACCTAAGGGGTTTAACAAAAATAAGAACATGGTAGGAAATGGAATAACTAAATCCTTGCATGTATAAATGGTATAGGCTCCATCAGATCTAAATGTGAAATTAGCTCCACCTAATCCACCAACAACTTTGAAAAGGGTCCCTTTACAAAGGGTATTTAATAACAAATACAGAGTCTTTAGAAAACTAGGAGAGCCTATTAAGTCCATATTCTAAAAGCTTGTATCATCTAATCTAATTATGTGGCCTATACCAAGACCTTTTTTTGAAGATCAACCCTAACCCAATTGGTATTAGGCATATGAGTTTTACAACTTATATCATGTTGGTCATGGTGCTTATCAATGTGTTCAATTGTGACATATCATTGAATATTTGATTAAAAGTAGAAAATTTGAGATCAAACTTGCCTCGTAAAACACTAATCATGATATGGGCATCTATAAGGATCCATTTCCTAGGCACAATCAATAACTAGCAAGAAATAATCATAAGCAAGGACAAAATTAGTGGCAACAAGCCCAAGGCTAGAATTATAATCAGGATCATAATACCCATGCTAATAACCTAGGTTACAAAAACATGCCTTATGATTAAAATAATATTGTGGGGTGTATTTTTTCAAACCATGTCACCACCATCACTGTTAAAACTCATGAACCATCTTATGATTCTCAAAGTACTAGACCCCTCATTATAGGGTTAACACCCTCTCCATCAAGTAATGTCATGTCGAGTACAAGCATTTATATTATACCTTAATTTTCATGGGTTATTATTTATGGACCCACTTCTTATAATTATAATGGTTCCTTGCCAAATCAAAATTGTGCCAACACAACTAGATGCCCATGAGTCACCCTTCAAGGCCCTTTGCCTTCATATTCTAATTATAATGGCTCCTTGCTACCTCTAGATTATGAAATTATAAATAGACACTCATGAGTCACCCTTTAGGGAACTTTGCCTTATTCTAACATTAAACCCAATGTAGATATTGTGCCTTTAGATCCAAATTTAAATATTGTACCAACTAAGACTAAATCATCTCATTTTACTACTAAAAATCCTTATAGTATCTTAGATAAACTAAGTAAAATCCTTGTACAAATTTCTATTTTATATATTTTATGTACGTCTGAAGTCCATAGAACTATTTTGAATGACGTTCTTTAGTAATCCACTATTCCCCAACACATTAACCTTAAACAATTCCAAACACATATATATCTTTTATCTTCATTCTGATAGGTTACATTTCATCAAAGAGACATGTCCACTCTTGGTCCTAGCCATAATAACCCCTTATATATTAAGGTCATCATTGAAAACCATAAAATCAAGTAGGTTCTTATAGACAATGGTTCAGGTCTAAACATCATTTCCCTCAAGTTGGTGCAGTGATTGGGCTATACTAAAAAAGGACATCTAGCTAAAGATAATTATAATACCTTAGATCCATGAAGTACAGGTTGTCTCATCCACCTTGCATCAGTGACTCAAGTTCCCTCACAATGGGATTGAAGTCACCAATCTTGCTAATGTATAGCCTTACCAGTATTTCAAACACCTAGAGGCTAAATTTTGTAATTATAACTATTGTCCTAGTTTTGAATCTATTGCAAAGAAGAATAAGAAAATAGTTTTTCATCCACCCAGATCTAAATATATCAACCCAAGTGACCTTGCTTCCACTTTGGCTAATCCATTTCCCACTACCCCTTCAAAACAAGTTATTATAGAAGACACATGTTTTTACACATACCTTCTTAAAGATGCCTTTCATATTACTAAGTTGCCCAAGTCTCCCAAATATTTTGGCAAACCCTTACCTTCCAAAATCCTTTGTAGACCCAATATGATTTGGAAAAAGGAAAAATATACACAAAACTACCAATGTTATTTGTACTTGCTACTTCACCAAACTAGGATCGAGAGACTTTCATTAAAGGAGACTAGTTATATTTTGATGACATTGTTGATTGTTCTTAGAATCCAAAATATCCTATCCCCAATCAGATTATGGATATTTTTTATTATACAAGAAAGGGATTTAGGCCCTAAGATTAAGGAATCTTAGAACCTTTATCAGCTGGCAAGCTTAACATGAATCAAGGTCTCATATTTATACTACTTGGGGGTGACCTCATGACTTTTGATAGTGATTCTTCTAAATCAACTAGTGATGAGACTCCTAGTAATGACATAGTGTCCCATTATAGTATTTATGATGAGATTCCTAATACATATTTATTTTATTCAAATTCCATTATGACTATCACACCCCATTATTCCATTTTCCTTTGTCATCCTAAACTCATTGATTGGGACTAAGAAAATTGGTCACGCACCTTAATGAATTCTAGAATGAAGAATCTATTATAGAATATATGGGCTTAAAAGATGGATTGATAATTGGTGATCATTAACAAGGCTTTAATTTTTATTTAGGTCCTTCTACCTACTTTCGAGAGCAAGTAAACTTTCTTGGTCATGGAAAATATAAAACATCAAGATCCTTAGGTAAAAACCTCTTTCAGGCACTTGTTAGTTAGGGAAATAGTAAAGAAAAAGATAAGCCCTTGAGTGAAAACCTATTTTAGGTGCTCTTGGATGGGAAAGTTTTCTCATCTCCAAAGGATGTACAAGGTCCATCATGTCTTAGCTCCATAGCCAGTACCAACATCACATTCAAATAATAATAAGTCTTTTAGCATTTTTGATCTTAACTTTCTTGAGATATTTTCTAGTTGGACATTACCTGAATCGATGGATTTAGATCCGTCACATTATCCAGAGATTTAGGATGAATAACTAGAAACTATAGAAGAAGCAAAGGTTCATGATAAAATGCTACCTACTATTCTAGAAGATGGTTTTACACTCCTTGTAGAAAACACTACTAAAGTAAACCTGGGAACATATGATGATCCCAAAATTGTTTATCTTGGATCCTCCCTCATTGATGAAGAGCGTGATCATATTATCTCCATTTTGAGAGATTTCATTGATATTTTTTCATGGGCTTACTCTGACATGCCAAGCTTAGACCCTGACTTGGTTGTGCATCAACTTGTTGTTTATCTAGATGCCAAGCCAGTCAAATAAAAATTGAGGAAAATGCATCCACACATCTCTCTATTGGTAAAAGTAGAACTGGATAAATTATTAGGAGTAGGATTTATCAAACCACTATAAT
Source organism: Torreya grandis (assembly GCA_037957365.1). NCBI lineage: Eukaryota > Viridiplantae > Streptophyta > Pinopsida > Cupressales > Taxaceae > Torreya > Torreya grandis. Next base: position 5,112,565 of record JARHVA010000178.1, read on the forward strand.
ATTCTAAATGGATATCAAACATATTTCCAGTAATAAAAAATCCATAATGTATATGCCATTATACTAATTTTAGATATATCAATAAGGCATGCCCAAAAGATTATTTTCCTCTACCCAATATTGATATGATTGTCGATTCTACTACTGGTACGAGATGTTATCCCTCATGGATTGATTTTTTGGATATAATTAGATCAAAATAGCTCAATGAGACCTACACAAAACTACATTCACCACACTGTGGGGAAGATTTTATTACCAAGTCATGCATTTTGAAGGTTTCTTTACTTCTCATGGATTTGGAGCTAGAATTTTGTTGATTACACTGTAAGGGGATCTGATTCCTAAGGTATTTCATATTAATTTTCATTATACCAATAATATTTCCAAATATGAGTCACTTATTTTAGGACCTCATCTTTCACTACAGTGGGATATCCAACACTTAATGGTCTATGGGGATTTTTAATTGATTGTCAATCAAACCATGGATCAATATCAGACTAGAGATGACAAGTTTATACCCTACAAACATATTGTGGATAATCTCAAGGCTCATTTTAAATCCCTATAATTTAAACAAGTACCATAGGTAAATAATAGATCTATTGATGCAATGAAAAATATTGGGTCCATGATATAGATAAATAACAGTGCTAAAGAGTATCATTTTATCATTGAAAACCTTCTATAGCCTGCTCATGTCATGCTAGATTCAAAAATTTTATGCATCATTGCTTGTCCCAATCCCCCACCTGAGCTACCTTGGTTTTAAGACATTTATAATTATTTTCACAACCAATTTTTTCCACTTGACCATTCTAATAATTGTCAAAAACTTTTTCTTCATCACATAGCCCATTATACCCTCCTTGGAAACATGATTTATTTTAAAAGATATGATGGAATGCTACTTCATTATTTATATTTAGGAGAATCCAAGTTAGCACTTAAGGAGGTTCATGAAGGAATGTGTGGGGCCCACACCAATAGTGTAGTCTTAGCCAAAAATCTCTTTAGAATAGGTTACTATTGGCCCAAAAGGGAGATAGATGCTTGTAATTATGTTAAGAAGTGTGTTTCTTATCAATAACTTGGAAATTTGATACATTCACCTTCCTTTCTACTATAGTCGATTACTACACCATGGTCGTTTTATATATGGAGCCTCAATCTTATAGAGAAAATAAACCCAACATCTTCAGATGGACATAAACATATTATCACTACTATCAAGTATTTTACTAAGTGGATTGAGGTCATTCCTCTCACTTATGTCATCAAGAAGTAGATTATCAATTTTATACATTACCATATGTTCTGTCAATATGGTATCCCAACATGGATTATATCTGATAATGGTGGATCATTTATAAATTGAGATGTTGAAGCTCTTTGTGCAACATTCAAAATCAAGCACAAGAAATCCATACCATATAGCTTACAAGGCAATGGTCAAGCCAAGGCATCAAACAAAACCATTGTTACCATACTGAAGAAGATTTTCAATGATGTTGGTTGTAATTAGCACTTGCAATTTTTTCTTACCCTTTGGGCTTATCACACTAGTCATCAAACACCCACAAGATCCACTTCATACTCTCTTGTTTATGGCACAAAATATATTATCTTGATTGAGATCGAGTTACCTTAATTACAAGTATCTTTGGAGAATATTGAAGATGATGAAGATTATAGAGTTTATAGATTGCAAGAACTAAAACTCCTTGATGGAAAGTATTTGGATTCCCTAGACAACTTACAAGCCTATCAAAATAGATTTCATAGAAGATAAAATAAGTGCATTCTCCCTCAGGAGTTTGAAATTAGTGATTTTGTCTTAAAAGATAATCATAAGAACACAAATGTTGAATGCAAGAAAAGGGTAAGTTCCAACCCAATTGGTTATGCCCATATGTCATCAAAACAAACAATGGATTGGGGGCATACCAGCTGGTTACTCCAGGTGGCAAAGAACTCCCAAAGCCCATGAAAATTATACATCTCAAATGGTTCTACATTTGACAGCCTTTGAACCATTGTCTACAAGACCCCTTACTTGGGGGCAACTTGTGTTTGAAGTCATTTTATCCCACTATTATATTATGGATTATCCTAGCTTAGACTACATTCATTATGTCTCAACCTACCTCTAGACCATTCTCATGATAACCATATTCTTTTATGACTCTAAACCATTTAAACTTTGGACCTTTGTCACTTTGGATCATTTATATTCCAACAAAACTCTTTTTATCCCACCTTGGACCATCCTATCTTGTACCATAAGAATAAAAGTGATGATAGGAAAACATAATTGATGTTATAGAGGAAATAAGGGAAAGGGATTACAAAATGGTGATAGCATTCAAATGATTACTTTCAAAATGGTAAGAGTGTGAGATTATAATGAACAAAAGTGAGATTACTTTCAAATGATTCCTATCTCAAGAGAACTATATTTGGCATGAAGTTCATGTTGGATCTTGCATCCATGAAACTATGTAGACAACATCCATTTATCTCATATATCTAGATTCAACTCAGCCACCCCTTCCTTTTCTTCTTTTCCCCCTATTTTTGTTTTGCCTTATTGTTTACCTATCACTTGGGGAAATTTTGTCTCTTTATTCTTGTTCTATTCTACTAGTCTTGTTATTTCTTAGATTCAGGGTCACCCTGTCATAGAGAGTAATGCCTCTATTACACTTACATGAAAAATTTGTCTTTTTCTTTGTTTCCACTATCATCATGACCAACCATTATTTATATGTGTTTATTTTATTTTTATTATTGTTTTATTATTATTATTATTATTATTATTATTATTATTATTATTATTATTATTATTATTATTATTATTGTCTCTCCATTTATTTATTTTTATTATTTGTTCCATTTTTGTTCCTTTGTTGTTTCTTCTTAGTGCTTTGGTCTTTCATTTTACTATTTTTATGGTCTTGTTTGGTTTTGTTCTTTTTGAGTTCAAATACATTATATAATCACTTAGTCTATTTTTTAGTTAGGCTTGATTTGTTTAGAGTTATATTTGGATTCTTTTTTGTTTTCAAAGTATATATTGATAGTACACATAGATCTTGATTATTCTTATCATGCTTTCATGTTGTTTATCAAGTTATCTTGCTTTTCTTTTATACATTCTTGTTCCTACTTAAATCTTGATTGTTCATATCTTGATTTTAAGTTGGGTTACATTTATGTTTTAATTTTGTTTATATATATATATATATATATATATATAAACAAAATTAAAACATAAATGTAACCCAACTTAAAATCAAGATATGAACAATATATTTAAATGTAAATAGTTGTAACTCTGGTATTGGTAGTTTTTATCATTATCCTTAGTTATAAGTATTCACATTTGAACCAGCTCATCATAATCAAAATACAATGTTATTATAAGTTACTCATACTTATGATGCATAATTTCATTTTTACTATAGTAAGCACTAAGTGATTTGGATTCTAATCCTAAAAATTAATGTAGCTCTGAATATCAACTCTCATTGCACCATACCTAACATGAGACTCTATGCAAGACATGCATCTTTTGGAATATACTGTGAATCTACTTGACAAATGAACATTGGTCCATCTTTATTTTATTCTTCATTCCTCATTCCATTTTCTCCTACTTCTAGGTGAACTACATTGGCCTAAGATATATTTGGAATATGTAGGCATTACTTGGGTACATGATGTATCTCCAGTCAGTTTGGCCACCCTTATTCTTCCTCTCATCTCTTTCATCACTTTGTGCATCCTTGTATGTCTAGTTTTTTGTGACTACCTCAGCCCTTGGACCCTCACATTTGTATTTATGCCCACTCATATTCAATTTATGTATTAAGTTATATCATTGAGTTATGATTACTAATTTTCCCTACTGGGGCACAATATTTAGACCCATCATCTATCAAATTAGCCTTATTGGGAAACATTAATTAGCACTGATCAAAATCAACATTATTAGGGTAAAATCAAGTTATCAACTGATCAAATTTGCTCTACTAGGGAACATTATTATTTCCTTTCTTTGGAGCAATGCTCTCTTTTTTATTCTAATTCCAATCTCTATGGATTTTTCCCCCATTTTGATAGTTTTAAAGTATGTAACTTGTCTTGGGATCGATCATTCCCTAAGCACATAACTTTCATCCTCTTGTGGGTGTGTTCAAAGTGTGTTGCTTATATTTCAAGATTATATCCTTCTCACCTCCCCCAGATAGGGGCCTAATATATTCTATTATATTTTGATAATTATGAATCAACATGTGCAAGCATTAGCTCAGACATATATAATCTCATCCATGGGTTATTCCCCCATTTCTCTCTTTTTGAGAGTCTATCCCTCTCTTTCATCCTCGCATACCCTCTTAAGGGGGCATTATGGGTCTTTTACCTTCCAAATTCTTCTTGACAAATATTTCATTCTTTGAAAAGATGTTGCTTTGATCGAATGTCTCACCATGCCTTCTCAAAAAAGGGAAAAATGTAAACATCCAATTCCTATCACCATTGTGTTGAAATTATCAATCTTACTCAGAATTCTATGACAATGCACAATCTGGACCAAAATCACTAAAATGTGCTAAATGGTTTGACTTTGTCATATATCACTTCTATTTTAAGATAATGTCTCCTTGAATGGGGCAATGCATTTTATCTTACTATTAACTTTTCTCAAATCATTTCAAGTCAAAATGGAAAAAATGCAATTTAACGCTCTAAACCACTGAATTTTTCTAATTCAAAAGCACACAACACATGCATGTGTTATTTCATGTCCACAATGTCCTAAATGGGGTATTGATCTATACATAAATAACACCTTATTCTAATTATAATGTAGTCAAATTATGACTTCTAGTTTGATTAAGTGGGCAACCAATTTCTAAATAATTACATAAAATTTAATTAACCTCACTTAAGCAAATTAATCCAAATCAAGAGCTTAAGTGGAAAATCCATAGAAGTTATTGAAGATCTATTAATTATAAATTCATTTCTAATATCTCCATCATCTAGTGACATTATTAGTGGGGTGGCATAAATAATCCATAAATAGAATAAATATCTAGTTTAAGCCCTCCCATGCCTCATTAATGCCCCATTTCTCCAAATATTAATGAAGATATTTATAGATTGATCCTCAAAAATTGAATTAATTCATGAACATACATCTTGATCTCAAGATGGATGGTCATGGTTGATTTTGATCATTTTCAAAAATCTAAAAATATATGGGTCTTCACTCATCTTTTTAAGTTTCTTTGGTGTAAACTTATTATGCAGAATTATCTTCACAAGATATTTTTATGTAGTGTTATTATGCTTAATTTGCAATAGGATAGCTTCAACTATTGGCATAAATTTGACCAATTTCATGGGCCTGGTTCATTGGTGCATTGAGAGATGATGTAGGAGTAAGCCACTCATCATTGCTAAATATTTAGAGCACCAAATCAAGGGAAAATCATGTTTTTGAGCTGCATTTGGAGGAAAGATGCCCTTGGGAAGGTTTGATTTTGTATTCCTTCTTTTAATCGCTCTTAGTTTTCATTTGTAAAACCCCATTAGGGAGTTGGCTTTGTGAGTTATGTTCTCTATTCTTATTTTGAGTTTTCTTGACTAAGGCATGATCTAACTCACTTTAGATTCCTACTCTACACTTATTAATGGAATTCTTCTACTTGACAAGATTGGTTGATTCTTCCCCATTGGTATAGGGGGTGTAGTAGATAACATGGTAAAACTTAGATAGGTATTTGCATGGGGACTGATAGTACTAGCACAATTATATTGGGACCTCCATCTAACTACTTATATATATGGCTTGAGCATTATCATGTTGAAATTGATTTAGATTTAGGCTTGGGAATATGTGGTAATTGAGATACCTGTGGGGACCCACCAAAAGATGGAAATTGATGAGCCTATGGTATATGGTTGGGAGATAGTGATGGGTGGACATATGGGTCATGTAGAAGATCTATATTTTGTAGGAAGATGCTAGATGATTTGAGGGATGATCAAGTGGCATGGATGCCTTATAGAGGGATTATGTGGGGATGGGTAGAGGATGATGAATAGATGGATTTTATGATTAGAGCATGTTATATCATAGGTAGGAAGGATATTTTGGTATAACAATATTAGCCTAAGAGGGTCTTTCGATAGTTTGAGTGATGATAAGGCATAAAATAGGTCACATGTTTTTCATGGGTGATGAGGGATAGGACAATGTGGGGGCCTTCTATATATAGGGTTGTAGTGACCTTGTATTTTGATGCATTAGCAAAATTTGTTTGGCATTATCAAAAACTCATGGAATATCTCAGTGTGATAATAGATTATGATGTATAGTGGGAATAACAATCACCTCTAAAATTGATTTATCCAATAGGGTGTGCTCCTAGGTTAGTAGACAAATTTATTCAAGTGATTTAGGGGTTTGGATAGAGATGATGATTAAGAACAATACTAGACCTATGACTAAGATAGAGGAGGAGGTGGGGATTGAGGGGTAGAGATGGACATGGAAGAGGAACCTAGGCATATATAACACATGTTTCTTAATTGAGGGATGGAGGAGCAGAGAATATCCTTATTAATTAGATAGTGTATCCTATAGGAGGGGATTAAGTAGGTATGTCAACATCGATGAGATCGACCAAAGACTAAACATTTATTGATATCTTTTGAGTAGAGATCATAGTGAGGGCATCTAAGATTTCTAATCTAGAGAGGTAAGTATCATATTTGCATGTGAATATGGCCAATAATCAAGGTTAGGTGGCTACCTTATTGATATTTATGACCACTCATTTGACATATATTTTTATCTTGAGGTCCTAAGTAACCCAGATGACTATTATTTAAATGTAGCACACTCAGCATGATACTTAGATTACTACCTTGTAGGCATAGATTACTTAGCATGATACTAAACTTTATACATTTTAGGGGAATATTACTCAAATGTAGGTTACTCTGGACAAGATTTCATAGTTGGAGACATAGTTTGACTAGAAAGACACAAAGGCTCAAGGCTTAAGGCTTAGAGATGAAAAGATACCCTACACATAAATTATTGGGGGCATAAGGACTAGGTGAGGTAGTCACTCAGGTGTTGAGGACAACCTAAGAGGTGTATTATTAAAGATTTCACCATTCCAATAGAGCATAATGCACCTTATTATAGATAGAAATAGATTTGGGGCCTCTTCCTAGTTTAGGAAATCCATGCATTCAATACACCCACTGCCAAGGCTGCCACCACTAGATAACCAAAGTTAGATGTAACCCATTGACATATTGTGTATTTTTTATTTTTGGCACATGTATGTCTATGATGAGATTGTATACACCATTTTTGGTGGATTCATGAGAATTTGACTATATATATGGTGATGATTTGTTTTTTTGTTTATTTGGACTTATGATAAATATGATGGATGGGCTTGGTTTATATGTATGATAATTATGGATTTTGCTTATGTATGAAGGTTATGGACCCATTGATGAGATGTGATGTATTTAATGTGATGATTTAATTATGATGTGTTCTTATATATTCATGATGACTTAGATAATCATTGATGTGATGTTAAACTTATGATGTCATATATTGATGTTCTTACATTTAGATTATTCACATCAACATGTTCATTTTGTATATGGATACGATGATATTAGTTTAGATGATATTTTTATATGGATTATTTATGTTAGTTAAATTATAATGTTAACCTTATCATATTATAGATGTGATTGATGTGATATTTATTAGATAACATATTATGATGTTATGATTATAAATGGATAGACATGATGTAGATATGACATTGATTAGATGGATATGATGATATTTATGATTTAAGTATGATGATATGATGATGATGATCTAGGCATGGACATGATGATATATATTGTTATGTTGATATATATTTAACCATGTGTGTTTTAACAATCATTTTTAATATATAATTAGGCAATGTGCACCATGATATATGTATGACCATGATGATTTCTTACCATAATACATAGTGGATCAATTCTAAAATATAAATAAACATGCAAGTAGAATTAAGTGTGGTGAACCTTTGGTATTTTGATGAACCAAAATGACATCATTAATTCATGCCACTATGCAAAACATAAGACAAGTTATGACAACAAAAGACAAAAGGTAAACAATATGACTAATGCCATACATACAATGAAAAATGCAGAAAATAAATCACAGTAGACATACACACATATGTACATGCATAATGATGAAGATGAATATGAATCTTCTTTTATTTTATCTATGATCTTGTAGATAGGGGATGAGCAAATCATCTTTCATTTTTTACAATATTGAATTCTTGTCCCTAGGCTATGGTGTAATTCATAGTGTAGATGTGAAAATAAGTGCTATTACTTGTTAAATACTTAGCATGATATTATGATGCGAGGGATGTAGAAAAAAATAGCATAGGAAAATAGGCCATGACTATATATATAGGTATTTTTTAGGGAACATACACACAAGTAAGAATCTTGGCAAAATAAAACTAGACTTAGTAGCCAAGATGAAAAAAGGACTTGATATGAGACAACATGACATAATGATGAAGGGAAAGTGATATGGAAGGGAATATATGGATAAATATATAATTATATTTGGTTCTTACCCATGTTAATATTCCAAACTTATTTTATTTAAGGGTTTTCTACCATGCCAAATATTTCCCCAAAATACTAATATATCCATAATCTAGGACCAAGGTCAAATAGGGTGAAGGATATGATGAATATGATAAGAAAAGTCGAATGGGATGGAGGATGATACATGATGATAGGATTATGGACTATGCCCAAGTATAAAAGGTTTCTCCATGAGATGATTATATATGAAATACATATCATGTATGATGCTTGGAATTAGTTTTCATGACTATGCTTATCCAAGGTGCTAGGGAACTAGTTCTCACCATTGGATGATTTTTTTTTTTGGAATAAGAATATGTATGATAATGTAGAAGGATTTGGACTTGATTCATATCTTTATTTTTGGAAGTGTGAGAGATGTGTGATGATGAAAATTTTGATTTGTAAGTGACATGGGTCATGGGAATTATCATATCCTTTTGTGATGCTTGATTTTGATTTATTTGGACATGTCAATTGGGTATCTTTGTAGCCTATTCAAAATATGAAGTTATCTAGGGAGAAGTAGATTTTAGTTTTATGCAATGCAGGTGTGATGAGTGATTAGGATTTGGGATTAACAATCACACACACCATTGGAGATGTTAGATGTGATATTTTTAATTTATGACACATGATAAGAACTGGAAAGGGATCCAATATTTTTGGACTTTTCTATTATTTAATTTTAGTACTTGAATTAATATTGACCATATTATTTTTTACGCTGATTTTTTTATTGATATTGTGGAATCCCTTTGATTTATTGATCTAGTTGGACTTGGATTTCCCTTGGTATTTTAAAGGGGTATTTTCCAAGGGGCATTGATTTTTTACACTTTTATTCTTATTTTGGTATTGATCTTTCCCTAGTGAAATTTGATTTGGCCTATTTCTTGACTTATCCTGACTTTGAATTATTGTTGGATTAGAATTGATTTTAGCATTACGTTTGGTTATTTGAATGCCATATTGGATCCTTACAGATTTGGCACATGATATATTGGTTTGAAGGGAATTCAACAATGCATGTTTTTGTCCATTCTCATTGAGGAATGTGATAAAATGATTATCAATGGGAATTAAAAAAATGGATGAGGGATGAAGGTGATGGATTAGTGATATCAATGAGTGGATATTGGATAACATAATTCTCATAAAAGCTACTAGTGGACCCAGTTTCACTATAAAAAAAATCCTCAGTATTCTCAAAAGGATTACTCAGGCTCTCTATAGGATCTGCATTTAAAATTAGATCAAACCCATTTTGATAATCATCAACTGATATTTCATCTTGAACTCCCATGAACTCTATTATGACTTTATCATTTTGAAATGGATCCAAAGTTACTTCTTGTTGCTAGTGGATTTTATGATTAACAGTACATACTACTACATTAGTGAATAGGATAGTGGTAGTAATATCCTTGTAATGACTATGGATAGATCCTATTTCATCATCCTCATTAGGATTGGATTCCTCAAATATCAAGGAGGTGTCAGCAATGACATCATAAGGGTTGCCACCTAGTGGTTTATATCTCATTCTATGATATAATGGATGATACTTAATAGCGATAGGTTTTATAACTCCATGCTCATTGATTTCAAGTACCTTAACTTTATAATTCATGTTTTTACATATTTTATTAGACTTATGATATTTTGGGTTTTGAAATCATGATGTAAGGCCTTATTATGATATATAAGAGTCATCAAACCTTTCAAGTTATTCTTTTCATAAGAGCCCAAACTTTTCAAATGTTATTTTACCAAATTGATGAGAGGTTAGCTTAATTTCCTTCATGGTGGGGTGACCATAACTATATGGAAACAAAGGGAGTTCATTAAAATTGAATGTGTGGTATTCATATTCCTCACATAATTTAAAAATGATTTTGATATGTGATGATGCAGGTGAATTTGAAGAAGTGAAAGGAAAGTCATCTATATGGATATACTTTATGGACTTGTGATTGTATGGAGAGCACTCTCGATGCTAGGAAAATATAGGCATCATGATTAAGTATTTACAACACTTATAAGTATTGAAAAGGATATGGATCACTAAGGATGGTGAAATCAATTCTAGAATGGGGGAATTTTAGACATTGATGTAGGGTAGAAGATACAACCTGCATTTCATGTATCCATGGACAACTCAAAAGGATGTTACAATAAAACTCAAACCACATGGATGAGAGTATGATGTGTGATGGATCCCACCATGATAGGAAGGTATGTAATACCATATGGTTGTCATTCATTATCATCATACGGTCTTATTATGACTATTTATAGTCTAATAGAAGACTCAGAATATCCCAATTTATTGATAAAATTAATATTGCAAAGGTTAACACTCAAACCATTATCTAAAATCACTCTTTTGATCCTTTTAATATTAATGAACACCTCAATATACAATTATTTAGTGTGGTTAGGGCTAATAAGAGGCATATCCTCTAGATCAAAAGTATTTTATTGGGAAGATGATAAATAACCTAAAAGGGCTTGGAATTGACTAGGGTCAATGTCTATTGTCACTATTAAATCCTAAAGGATTTGATTGAGGATGTCACAATAGACTAAAGGTTATTTGAGAAGATCCATAATTGATATTCAGGTGGGAGTCTTCTCAAGTTGTTAAACAATATTATATTCACCCTTAAGAGTAGTCAAAGGATCATTTTTGTCACTAACCTTTGTAAGATCCCTTTGAGGTGGTGATTTAGGTGGTTCCAAAAATACATTAATATTGCCTAAATGATTGGTAGTGTCATAATCATATGATAGACCTTTGATCTTAATTATAGGATGAATTTGAGTAGGAGGGTGTTTAGGTGATTTGGATTTTATCTTAATGGTGGAAACTTAGTGTTTACCATGATCAATATTTCCAATAAGTGTATCATAATTATGAGAAGTTATTATTTATTCAACATGATTGGAATTTAAATCTTTAAATTGGTCCCATTATGTACCCTTCTGCTTCTAAACATGCTTGGGGAAAGGATTTTGATATATTCTTACATGTTAATTTTTTGGAAGACAATGACTCTTCTTCTAGTGGCATGTACTTTTACTTTATTATAACCACAATACTCATTTTATTTATACCATGATACCCAAGTTTTAATTTCATAATGAGGTTTAATTTTATGTAAAGTGATCATGTTTATAATTATAAGTATTATTAATGTTTTCAATAGGTTATCCAAGATCATGATGCAAAGCATCATAATGAACCAAGAATGTAAATATATTTAATAATCTTATAGTGGCAATTTATAGTTTTTTGGGGTGTGATGGGTATTATAGGGTACCCGAGGTTGATTTAGAGTCATTAAAATTCCTTTAAATTTTGTGTTTATAGGTCTTTTGGTTTTCCCACCAAAAAACTTAGTTTGAAAATTTCAATTTTAAACCATGCTTTAGTAGGTATTTTGGAGTCTTGTAGGAAATGTAAATGTTGTTGAATTTTTTGAAGGGTTAATATAATATAATAATATGGTTTTTAAGTTAATTTAATGTACAAATAATAAAGAAGGTGATGCAAATAAATAATCAAGAAGTGTAACTACCACTCCTACATCGGAGATGGCAAGAACAAGCAAGTTAGTTTACATGTTAGATTAATAAAAGGTGGATAATTACATGAAAAAGGTTAGAGTTTTGTAATGTTAAATTATAATGAGAATAAATTCATATAATAATAGATATGGATCATGAAACAAATAAGAAATATCAAAATTCAATAATTCTACTACCCTTGTAAAAATTTTGTGTTTGTTGTTTGAATAAGGAAATATATAAATAAAATAATAAACTACGAGAATAGTTGTAATTTTTTTAGTGTTATTAGTATTAAATAATTTATGTGTTGTGGTTATTATTTAAATAAGTAAACTATATTGTTAATCAATAGGTTTGAGGTAATATTACACAAGTTTTGGAAGTTCTATTTTGCAGAGTCTAGTTCGCAAGATCTCTTGAGACAATTTAAGTGCCTTGATGAATGTTTATAAGTTATTTGATATGGGATAATCCATAAATTATTTTTTTATATATTAATAAGGTTTCTTGTGATTATGGTATAGATTTAGGTTATTCTACAGAGCTGGAAGAACCTTGTCACTTGGTACATTCAAGAAGATGCTATCAAAATTCTGCATATTGTTTGATATAGGTCATAATTCAATGAATAAAAGATTTAAAGTGATGGGATATGGTATTATAAGGTTTAAAATACCATATTAATTAATTATCACACTTATAATGAATACTCAACTCAAAACATTAAATTTTATTAACACATTTCTATTTCTACACTCAAAATTCCGTATCAATCCATCTTGAAGACATTTTATGATTGTTCAAGGAGGGATAAATATTATAGAAGGTTTAATTAAATTTTTAAAACCTAATACAAAAATAAAAATGGTTTTAATTTTATTATAACTCTTTTAAATACATTTTTCCTCCTCTTGGCCTTACACAGGCATGTGATAACCTAAACTAGGGTTTAAAGATTGAAATTAGAATATTTAGAGATTAAACTAAAAATTTGTAATATAATTTTATTTTACATTAAATAAAATATTATAATTTTATTATGGTTAAATATCGATAATTATGGAAACTATGACTGAGTAGTGCACTAGGCCTAGGAGAGACCTAATTGGCAAGGAGATTGTGAGAGAAAATACACTTACATTGAGATTTGATGAATAAAAATTTGTATGGAGCACAATGAGTATTAATTTTATCTCAAAATAATCTTATATTTTCATGAACCCCTCTAAATTTTTCAAACCATCTAAATTTATGCTTAAATATGGTTACAAGACATTAGGCCTTAGGAGAGAAAAAGGAGATTATTTAATGAATCATTGCTCAAGGTTATAATATGCATATGAGTGACTATATGAGACTTATTTTGGGATTCAAGAGCCATAGATCCATGTTTTAGGCCTCTAGGCCTATGAAGATATATAGAAATAACAAGTTTGAACTATGTAAGGAGAGTGAATCTATTAAGATGATGTATGAGCTGATGTCATTGATGGTTTGGATATTAAAAAGAGAGAGGGTAGATAAAGGTGATAAAGGTGATAACTATTCAAGATAGAAAAAGTATATATATGTCTAGAAGGCCTAGTGAGCCAAGAATTATTCAAGAATGTCAAATAGAAGCAAGGTACCTACAGGAAGAAGGCATCAAGGTCAGAGATCAAAGGTCAGAGGAAAGATAAAATTCATGGATCAAATCTAGGTTAATGAGATAAGAGGTTGTAAGCATTAGGCCCTACATCAAGTAGTATCAGAGTAGGTAAGCTTTTGGTATATATTATGATTTTAAATATGATAGGTTACTTTTTGAGGTTATTGAAAGTTTATATGTGAGATTATTGGAGATTTAATGAAGCTAAATTGTAAGAGTATAGTAAGAGAGATTTGATAATTTTGTGATATAGAATACCTTGAAGAGAGAGAGAGAGAGAGAGAGAGAGAGAGAGAGAGAGAGAGAGAGAGAGGGGGAGAGAGAGAGAGAGAGAGAGAGAGAGAGAGAGAGAGAGAGAGAGAGAGAGAGAGAGAGAGAGAGAGAGTTCCAAGGTTAAAAATACTTGTACAAGTGAAGATGAATGTAGACAAGGTAAAGGACAAGAATGGCATGGTTGAGTTAGAGTATCACAAGGATAGAAATAGGAATGAATACCTAAGAGAAAAGAGATGAATTTTGAAGAGGAAATGAGTGAGATAGATAAAATATTGGAGAGGATCAAGATCTTGGTAGATATCATGAAAGAAGAAGAGATCCAATTATATGGATGGGTTATGAAGAAGAAGAGGGTTAAGTGGCCTATAAGGCTACTCATAGAGAGAAGGAGGAAGATTATCATGAGAGATAATGAGAACAAGAATAATTTTTTATGCAGGTAGTTTAAGGATGAGATGAAGAAGCTCATGAGAGATGAACATGAGGAAGGTGAGCATAACCTTGTGAAGAAGGAGATGATCGTGGAGATAAAGCAACCTAAGAAGGAGAAAATGGAGGCAATCAAGCCTCAAGTTTTTAAATCTAAGTATATATTATCATGTGTGTATGTAAGTATAAGAGTGTATGAGGGAGAAGTTGTGTATATAAAATTTGAAAGCATGAAGAAGAATAAGCTTGATCATCATGCTTATGTGAAAGAAGAATTTGATTGGGTAGTAGCATATAGAGTTACAGTAATTTGATATATTGAAGGAAAAGTGCTTGGAGAAGAGGATCTTCAAGAAGAAGAATGCCTCATGGAAGGCATCAGAGAGAGAGAATTGAATCAGGGAGAAATTGGAAAGGCTAAGGGGATCCAAGGTTTGGTTTTAAATTTTATTTTTTATGATGAATATGTTGATATGTCAACTAATGAACATGTCATGTATAAAAAAACAATGGAATTGATGGATAGGCTTATGAAAGTTAAAGAAGAAGTTGAAGCACCTCATGAAGTGTTTGGAAAACTAGATATACATCATACAAATGAGTATAATATGACTCTCATGAGGGATGAATCCCAAAATAAATTCATTATACAAGGTTTATAAAAATGTGAAGCTAGAAAATAATAGATGATAGAGTATACAGATGAAGAAGAAAGGTTATGGCAGCAAACTATGTAAGAATCAAAATGTTTAAACGTCATAGGAGATGAGGAATCTATCTTGGTAACTGAGCTTGAGTTAGTAAAGATTTTAAATCAATGAAATGATATATAAGGTGTAAAGATGAAGTTTCAAGTCTTTTAGAGGCAGATAATTAGAATCAAGTAAAGAGTTATAACCAATAAGATGAACAATGTGACGGAAACAAAGTGGTCAGCCAAGGTAATCAAATCATAGAAGTATCTGAGTTGGCTAAAGAAAAATTATGGATAGTTGATGATGTAATCAAGTATTATAAATGACAAATTAAATAACTTGAGAAGATTAGAGATAATCTTAGAAAAGCATGGAGGAATAAATTAGAATAAAAAAAGGATGACAAGGATAAGAAGGTCGTAGAAGAGACTAGGAAGTCTCATGAAGGTCATTTGTTAGATAATAATAAGGATATTTCAGATATGGAGATAAAATGGAAGAAGTCACTCCATGATCATATGGAGAAAATAAACAAGGAATCACAAGTGCTCATGATTGATCAATAAAGAGAGAAGAGTAGACAAGAGGGTAGGTTGATGGAGCATCTACAATTGGAGGAGAACAATATCATTCCTAAGGAGATTCAGAGAAGGAGTGAGAGAAAATTATCATGGATAAAATAAATATAGGTCACTCCTAGCCCAAAAATTAGTCTAATAATTCAAACATGATGTGAATAATAAAATATCATGGATGGAGAGCCATAAGAAAGTAAGCTAAAAAGAAACAAAATGAAGTAAGATCAAAGTAATAGTTTAAATTATTCAATAGGTAATGTTATAGTTGAGGTGGTTGTTATTTAAAATGATGAAATCAAGGGAAGGAGTTTCCAAGAAGTATGGTTTTATGTGTAAGATGAATTAATCAATGACTTGTCAATTCATTATGGGAAAGAAGGTTATGTGAACACTCACCATGGAATGGTGGACTGTCATGAAGAGGAAGTAAGAGAAGATATTATTGATAATATGACAAGGATATAATATTAAATTATACATTAATAACCATTAGATCATGAAAATGAAGAAGAATGCATAGTCAAGAAGCAAGACCAACCAAGATTTCAAAAACCAAATAAAATAAATGAAGAAGAAAGTTATGAGTTAAGAGAAAAAATGAAGAATGAAGATCATCCATTAGGGGTAGAACATGATGGAGAGAATTCATAAATGGAGGATATATAATATGAGCTAGACAAGAAGTTGTAATAGGTTATATGCCTCATAGAGATATAAGATGAGTATGCAAAGAGATAAGGCAAGACATAAGGGCAAAGATACAAGAACCATTTGAGGAAAAATGAAAAGGAAAAGAGATAAAATAATAATATAATCTTAGATAATAATAAGATAAATAATTGAAAAGTAATAAATAAGGTGGACAAGGAGCATTTGAGCAGGAACTCAAAAATTTCCCCACTTGGGGAGTATGATGCAAAACATCACAATGAAACAAGAATGTAAATATCCTTAATAATCTTATAGTGGTAATTTATAGTTTTTTAGTTGTGAAGGGTATTATGGGGTCCCATAAGTTAATTTAGAGTTATTAACAGTCATTTAAATTGTGTGTTTATAAGTCTTTTGATTTTCCTGCCAAAAAACTTAGTTTAAAATTTTAAATTTTGAACCATGCTTTAGTAGGTATTTTAGATTCTTGTACGAAATGTAAATGTTGATGAATGTTGTGAATGGGTCATACAATATCATAAGAGGTTTGTTAATTTAATTAAATGTAAAAATCATGAAGAAGGTGATGCAAATAAATAATCAAGAAGTGTAATTGCCACTCCTACATGGGAGATGGCAAGAACAAGTGAGCTAGTTTGCATGTTCACTTAATAAGAGGTGGAAAATTGCATGAAAATGTTAGAGTGTTGTAATGGTAAATTAGAATGAGAATAAATTTTTATAATAAAAAATGTGGAGCTTAAAACAAATAATAAATATTAGAATTCAAGAACTCTGCCACCCTTGTAAAAATTATGTGTTTATTTGTTGTTTGAACAAGGAAATATATAAATAAAAGAATACTCTAAGAGATTAGTTGTGATTTTTTTTAGTTTTCCTAGTATGAAATAATTTACATGTTGTGTTTCATATTTTAATAAGTATAATGTGGTGTTAATCAATAAGTTTGAGGTAATATTACACAAGTTTTGGAAGTTCTATTTTGCATAGTCTAGTTAGCAAGATCTTTTGAGATAGTTTAAGTGCTTTGATGAATTTTTATGAGTTATTTGGTATTATATAACCCTTTGATTATTTTTTTTATGTATTAATAAGTTTTATTGTGATTAATTTATATCTTCAGGTATTCTACACAGTTGGAAGAACCCTGCTAGTTGGTACATTTAAGAAGAAGCCATCAAAATTCTACATATTGATTGATATAGGTTCTAATTCAATGAATAAAAGATTGATAATGATGGGAGATGGTAGGATAAGTTTTAAAATACCATAGGTAGTCATTAGTACACTTAGATAATAAATAATTAACCCAAAACATTAAATTTTACTAGCACATTCTTGTTTCTACATTCCAAATTATGTATCAATCCATATTTAAGACGTTTTGTGATTGTTTAAGGAGGGATAACTATTGGAGTAGGTGTAAATAGGATGGGAAGAGCCAATAAAAAAATTATAAAGGTTTGAATATGATTATAACTATTTTAAATTCATTTTTCCTCCTCTTAGCCTTACACAAACCTATGATAACCTAAACTAAGGTTTAGAGATTAAAATTTGAATATTTAGAGATTCAACCCTTGGAATTCCTTAAAACTTTGTAATATAGTATAAATTGACATGAAATAAAATATTATAGTGTTTTTAGGATGGTATAATATATATAATTATATAAATTATGACTGAGTAATATATTAGGCTTAGGAGAGACCTAATTGGCAAGGAGATTGTGAGAGAAAAGACACTTCCATTGAGAGTTGAAGATTTAAATTTTGCATGAAGCACAATGAGGATAAAGGATTTCTAAAAATAATCTTAGATTGTCATGAACCCCTATGTATTTTTCAAACCATCTAAATTTGTGATTAAATAGGGCTATAAGCCATTAGGCCTTAGGAGAGAGAAAGGAGATTGTTTAAAGAATCATTACTCAAGGTTTGTATTACTTGTTTGAGATATTGAAGGGGTTGTAATATGTATATGAGTGACTATATGAGGCTCAATTTTGAATTCAATAGCCATAGATCCATGTTTTAGGCCTTTAGGCATATGAAGATATATAGAAAGAGCAAGTTTAAACTATGCAAGGAGAGTGAATCTATGGAAATGATGTATGAGCTGATGTGGATGATGGTATGGATCCAAAAAAGAGAGTGTAAATAATGGTGATGAAGGTGACATATATTCAATATATAATAAGTATATACATGTATATAAGGCCTAGTGAGCCAAGAATTATTCAAGAATGTCAAAGAAAAGCAAGGTTCCTACAAGAATAAGGCATTAAGATCAAAGATCAGAGGTCAGAAGAATAAATCTAGGTTAATGAGGTAAGAGGTTATATCAATTAGTCCCTACATAGAATAGTATAATGTCTTCTTTAAGACTCGATTCTTGATGCATTGTAAGATGTATAAGGACGAGAGCCTTGGATGGTTTCAATTTGATTAAAATCTAACACTCCATCACCTACCACATGCTTATTTTTGTTAAATAACTTTGATTTTTTAGGGATGTATTTGTTTGAATCTAATCATTTATTGAGAATTTTTTGATCAATCCTTTTTCAATGAGGGATTTTTTAATTGGTATACCATTCTTAACAATATCATAAAATGTGTTAACATAATGTAATTTCAATTAGAAGGATACTTCTTATTTTATGTTTTTAATGAAAATAGTAATGAGTTTTTATTCATGGATTAAGCATGGGAATATACTTAAAAGACTTTTTGATATTAGTAAGAAATACGAGAAGCTTTCTCTATTTCCTTTTTTTGTATTATGAAGGTCAAATATTGTGATTTTATGTTCTATGTTTTAGGAGAAATGTTTTACATTTTTTTTGGTTAGATCCCCAGATGTTATGATGGATCCCTTGGGTAGATGCATGAACCATTTCCAAGGCTAGACATCCATCATATACATCATAAGTCCACATAAATAATAAAAAATGAATCATCATATCTATAATCAAATTTCCATGAATACATTAAAATTTGGTATATAAAATTACATCATGGACATCCATGTGAAAAAAATAAAAAATAATAGTATATCAATGGGTGACATATGACTTTGGCTTTTTGGTGGTGGCAGCCTCGGTGGTGGGTACACTAAATGTATAGATGTCATATACCTAGAAGATGACCCAAATTGACTTTTATATCTATAATAATGTTCCCTCTACTCTACTAGATTAAGTTACTCATACAATGACCTCTAATAATACACCTCTCAAGTTATCCTCAACACTAAGTCACTACCTCACCTAGTTCTTATTCCCCTAAAATTCTATATGTAAGATCTCTTTCCATATCCAAGCTATGATCCTTTATGTACCTTTAGTTAAACAATGTTTAAAACTATGACATGTGGTCTTAAGTATCCTACATTTGATTAATATGATATTGAAAGGTAGAAATATGAGTATCACACTTAGTGAACTACATCTGAATAACGGTCATATGGGCCTTTAGTATAGAAAACTTTATAAAATATGTGGTTGTATGCATCAATAATGTATCCACTTGGCCTTTATTTCTAACCATCTACACCTTTACCTCTCTAGACTAGTAATCTTAGGTGTCCTCACTTTGATCTTTGTTTATAGGCTATTAATCAAAGTTTGATCCTTAGACAATCTCATCGATGTTGACCAACCTAAATAATCCCCTCATCCAAGATGCACTATCTAAGTGATATTTATTAGGTCTCCTCTCCCATTCCCTAAATAGGAACCTATGCTACATTCACCTAGGTCCCACGCCCATGTCTATTTCCACCCCCTCCATCCCCATCTCATCCTATCCTCTTATTTTATCTCATTCATGAGTCTAGTAATGATCTCAACTATCATCTCTATCAAAAAAACGTCCTCACCTAATGAATCATGTTTTCTAACCTAAGGGCACACCCTACTAGATGAGTCAATCTCAAAGGTATTTTTTGTGCTCACCATCCATCATAGTTCACTATCATACCAGGAATGTTAAGATTGTCTAATAATCCTAGGCTATTGATGTTAATACATCAAAATATATGGTCACTATGGAATTTCATATAGAATTCCCCCATAATGGCCTCTCCCTCATCACCTATGATATAACATAAAATATTTAAACATGACAAATAGATAGCAGTTAATTTTGGCCATCAATAGTGAAGTCATGACTATTAGAAGTGAAATCAATTTTGTCTATCAATTCTATGGATTTGTATTTACAAATTTGAATCCTATAAAGACATAAGTTATAATGATAAGAAATAAATAAAATGACATCAAATTAGCTAATTCAAAAATTAAATTCATAGTTCAACAGAGGTGATTTTGTATAAAAAATTCAAACTCTCAGTTGGCTATAATAGTTAAGTTTGGTGGTCAAGTGCAAAGTCATGACTATTACAATTGAATTCATGTTTCTATAGAATGAATTCATGTTTACATAGAGTGAAATCAAATCAAGTTTTGGAAGTGAAAAATAATGAAATTCTTGAGTTTTGGGCCATGAATTCTTATTCAAAAGGTACCTATAATCTTGTTAGTAGTTATCAAAGCCACTTCGAGCATAAAATTAGGAGTAACTCCCATTGTGGTATTCAAAATGTATCAATATAAATTTAAATAGAGATTTAACAATGCAATAAATAATGGAGGCAATCCAAAAATATTATACTAATCCAATATACAAAAACACCTCTAATTGGGTAAATGAAGTAAATGAACCATAAATACACATAAATATACCTTAATTTGTAGCCTAATTTACCTTCCTTGATAATAATGATGAGCTCAAAATGATAAGTGTATGTTTCTTGAATTATGGATTACTTGATTATGAATTCAAGATTTGTAGTAATGATGGATATGTGAATGCTTGACAAGATATTGAGTTCAATTTGGTAGCACGATAGCATGAAATTCCTTAGTTATACAAATATTGGATATTATATGGAGAGACATGTGATTATATAGAAGGTGGTAAGAGAAATGGATGGTTGTATTTTATCCATGAATAATTGAGATGGAGGATGGAGATTAATTTTAGGAATTTACAATTCCTATAAAATCTTAGAATGAGATTAGTGTGTGGATGTAGGAAGTTTTAGAGGATTCTAATGTTATTTTGTAGGTGATTAGAAGAGGGATTAGTAGGAGAGGAAGTAGGGTTAGTTGGTATTAGTTGAGGTATGAATTAAAAAATAGAAAATATTAGATAAGTGAAATTTAGTGTTTAATGTGATGTTAATAATAAAATTAATTCAGATGTGGGAGGGTGTAAGGTTAGTATATGATATAGAAAATATAAGGGGGTGTTAGTTGTGTTAGAGGTGTGATATTAGTTAGTAATTAGTAGTGGAGAATGGAGTGAGTTAATTTGGATGTATATGTCACCAATCAATAAAATTATTGAATCACACTTTGAGCATATCTATTGCATACTTTTCAAGGATATTTCACATTATACTATTATTCCACTATCTATCTAAGTCTTTTAGCTACATACTTTTACTAAAAAAATGATTGAATTTAGTGAAGGTGTATATAGTATTCATTGATTATCATAGGGAAAGGAGATGAAATATTCTCTCACAGTGGGATGGGTTACTAACATGCATAAAATTACATGAACCCTAATTTTCATCATGCATGATATGTAGAGGATCCCATATTCAAAGGTATCATGATGCCAATTATACATATTTACATTACTCTTGGATGTGTATACACCTATAATTTCTATATACACATAATATTTGCAAACTTTATCAATTACTAATGTTTTCTCTCTTGTAAGAGCCTGTTGAGTTTCAATCTCTCTGAGTGCATGCCTTAAAGGTACACCAAGAAAGGGATGGGAAGACCATTGGTGAATTATTGGATTATTGTCCCTTATACCACCACTTTATATAAATCCAACCCTCTCCCATGTACTTCCTTAATTTTTGTCTTCTCTCTTACACACTCCTCCAAGCATTTCACCACCTTAATTAGCACCTACCTAAGCCTAAAACCCTTTTTGATGGTTTGCATTACACTGTCAGCCTAGGTTGATCCTGTATCCCAATTGTTAACATCATTTTATAGGTCTAGGTTAGTGTTGGCTGACCTAGACTAAGACCTAACTTGTTTTTATAAATTAAAGATACAGAGTCAATTAGGTTCACCCTATCGGCTAAACTTTTGGCAAGGTTTAGGGTTATATTTAGCTATATATACACATTCATTTCACCATTCTTATGGAGAAAATGAATTAATTATTCATTTTAACTTATTTATAGTTTGATCTTCTACCATTCTAATTGAGGAATTATTACTTAGGTTTTATACTTTGAAAATAATCTTGTCTTATGGAAAAGTCTTGGATTATTTGGCCTTTTTTAGTGATCCTTACAAACCACAACAAACCCTTATGAAGCACCTTTGGCCAAGGGAGATATTGAGTATAGATAGGTTCATATTCAATGTAAGTGTTATGATGTGATATTCCACCCTTATGGAGGAGTTCTTCAAGCTCCCCCACTCCCAGTCATAATACGGGAAAAATCTTTGGATGTGGGTAACCTATGATGGGGCTAACCTATGATGGGTAACCTATGGAGAAGGCCATATTCCTTTTGATGGATCACCTAAACTAATGTTTTCATATGGAAAAGGGTTATAAAGGGGAAAAGGTATCCTAATAAGGATAAAATGTGATGTACCAAATAAAAATGGAAGACTCCCATAAGCTCAAAACCATACTAGATCAGTAGAAGACAGTGCTAGCTCACACAACCTCATAGACCAACTGATTGCATAAGTGTTTCATGGACTAGTTTTAGTTAGAATACTAATCAAAACTTTAAATAACTTGAAAACACCATAAAGGAGGTTAGAAAGGAAGACAATGGATAGAGAAGAATCTCCTTCACAATGTCATCATGCACAACTCACTAAACACTGATCCAAGGTAAGAGATAAGTAAAGAAAGTTCATTACATCAAGAGGTAATTCTTAAAAATGTTTGCTATGGTTTAGCCTAATAAAAAGGATAATATCTTGAAATATCTCAAATATTCCCCTCCTCTTTAAGATCAATGAGTCCTTGTGAGAGTCTAGAATCTAATAGAGAAAAGGAAAGAAAGAGAGAGGAAGAGCATGCATCAAGAAATCAATCAATGAGATATTACCACATTTCTTGAAATGTCTACCACATTTTGATCCAATCAAGACTAATCCTTCATCAATAAATTATCCTTCAGCTACTCCAATAGTCTTTAATATCTTCTTATTGGTTGAGAAACATCCACTAGAAGACAAGAATCTATTTTGTAGATGATGAATCATGAGCTTGCCATTAGAAAATATTTAAAGGCTTTGAAAAAGAATTAAATTATCCACTATAATATCTAATCCTAAAATCCATTTGCTTTGATATTCTATGCCAAATTACACTTGGTTTTATTATGAGGACAAAATATTCATATCTTGAATCCTAACAAAGCCATGACTAAGTCTATTTTAAGTGGCTAAAAGTACCTATTTGTCAAGGCTATAGCTATGTAAAAGGATGAGATGCCTTCCCATAATCACAAATATCTACCATTACTTTGAAATTTGAACCCAAGTCTACTATAGACAAAAATCAATCCCAATTATTGGTTTTCTTATAGTCTTAATGTCGATGAAATAAAGTTCACCATGTGTTTTATCTCGCTTTGACAATAATTACCACCACTTTTATCTATATTAGGTATAAAATACCTATTATACCTCCATGGAGCTATAAAAATGATGCTCAATCCCTAAAATATCCATTTTGGTTCAACTTGGATCATCGTCAAACTTGGCTCTTATGCATTTGCTTTCCTAGGTCAAAAATAGCTTCATCGACCTCCACCATAGGTCTCTTGGGCTCGCCTTTGTTCATTGGTCATCAACTTATTAATTTGAGACTATCAAATTTAGACACTTAGTGGACTCATGCTTGATTTGAGCTCTATTTAATTATTTACCTTGCTCTCACCATTGATCTTTCTCTATATGAATGAATATGAGCCATATATCTTTTGTTAGTTTAATGTGCTTAAGACACTTATCACTTGTAAATTTACTCTTAGGATATGTTAACCTTTTGACACATTACTCACTATTAGATATACTTTATATGATTACATGCACTCCATTAATCTATCTAGACCCATTTATTCTATCTTTGACCATGTGCCATTGGATATGCTATGAGATCATGAGATCATGCCACTTGTCAATCCTTCACTTAATCTCAAGATTTTTGACTTTAAGATCATCATTGATTTATGAATGCACAATTGAACATGCATCATTAGATCTCTGATACCCACTAACTCATTAGATCACCACTCACTATTATATTTTATAATAGCTTCCAATATTTAGACACTTTTTATCTACATATTCATCCTTGGAACATTTGAATTCAAATGGCTATTTTTTGTAGTTTTAACTTGATGTCCCCATGCACATCCCACTCTACTAGTTCATATTTGAAGACCTATATCTTGAGATAACAAGATCATCAAGATAAAAAAATTTGTAGATCATGACTTAGGCATGATGAAATTCATGTCCATGTGATCTTTTAGCTTGAGAGGCTTTCTAAGCATACTTATAAAATTCACAAATTGAGCTGACCATTCCATTTCTTCATGATGCTTGAGATGAATTGGATCTTAAAAGCTTGATTTTTCCATATTTTGATCATTTATGGGTCAATAACTCTTCTCAAATTCTATATCTAATAAAAATATTGATATGTGGGCTAAATTTATCCAACATCTTTGGCAACTCATAGGGAAGCATGCCTATTATGCTTGAGAACCCAGACTAGTTGCCTTGTCTGATCCATTGGGTATGGAATCACAAGCCTTTGCTCCTATCTAACATGAAATGATGTAAGGATGACCCTCTATATAAATTCCTCTTGAATTAATAATAACAACATGAAACAAAATAAATAAAGTGCCCAAGGCACTTTGGAAAAGGAAACACACAACAAGAAAAAAATGTGCACAACTTGAGGAAAATAAGAAAACTTTTATAATATGTATAGGACTATAACTTATAAGTATCTTCCTCCTGAATCAAATGGAAAATATTTATAATCACTCATTTTTGGTGAACTAAGATGTAAAACACCTCACTTTTGAGAGTTCATGATAAGTGAGCTAAGATGCCTAATTGCCGACTCTTTTGGCATGCTCTCAAGAGGGTGAAATGGGACAAACATGTCTCCAATGTAGACATATTGGTCTATCTATTGAATTATTTCTCCAAAATGGAATATAGGAGCACATAAAACCTCCTCATCTAATGTCTCCTTTAAACATGAAGGTCAACTATCTAGGCTTAGGTAAAAAATATCTAAGTCATCCCAAAAGGCAGCTTCATCTTGGTCATCTAGGATAATGCCAACTTCAACACCATCTTTGATTTGATTAATTTAAAAGGATACATATTTTATCACTCATTAACCCATTCAAGGTTTAAAATTTAATGTTATTATGGCTTTAGATCTAACCATTCTCCTTCATTCTTGAAGACATCAATACTACCTTTAATAGACAATTCATCTTGAGAATGGTTAGATTATTCAACCTGATTTGAAAGCTCATTTTCATACTTTGAAGGAGTCATATGCTATTTTATAACCTTTATTTTTTCCATGAAGTCATGGTACAACGTTTTCCATACTTCATCCTGATCCTCCTTTTTTTTCTATTTCTTCCTCATGCTCATTTATGACCTCTTCAACTTGATCAGTTGACTACTACAACCACATCAATTTATGCACTTTTCTCATCCTAATATTCAACCCCATCAAATGGAAGTTCTTAAAACAAATCAATATCCCCTTTTCTCTCAATTGCATCCTTAATACACCTCCTTTCAAATATGAAGGCATTAATACTACCTTCAAGCTCTAATTCATCAGTTTCAAAGCCATGCAACAACAACTAGTCCAAACCTAATTTTTCCTTATTTTAATGGAGTGGACTACCTATCATGATATCCTCATTATATACACTTATGTTTTCTTCTTAAATTTCACCTATGCTTAAAAGCTCCTCCTTTATTCTTTGTAAAATAGGTTATTTATCCAAGAGGGAGATGGTGGGAGGGTGAATAAGTTCACCTTGCTTATAGCATAGGAGACTATCCTTCTAGCTAGGGAATTTGAAGGCTTTATTTGGTGGCTCTTGGGGGAGGGAGATAGAGTCATGAAACTTTTATATGGCAAGCTCATTGAGCTGAGCTAACACCTCTTTTTCTTGAACTGGTTTCTAGACTACCTCAACTAGCACTTCCTCTTTCTTCTTTATGCCCTCCTTGATTGATTTACATGAGGGGAAAGCATAAGGCTTGGCCACCTTATCCTTTTATTGAATTGGTGTGGGAGAGGGTGGTTTCATAGGAGAGGGTATGACTTAGTCAGGGTCATTGGCATAAGAGAAGATCCAAGATGGGATGGCTTTATGTTCCTAAACTAAATGGTTTTCAATGTCTTATTTGGCTCTTGATGAGAATGAGACTTGACAAGGTAGACTAGCAGGTCAGGTTTGAGCATAAACAAGAGTAGGAGAGGGAAATTTGGCTCTAGGGTTGGCTTCTCTCATTCCTAAGAATGACTAATAGTTATTTTCTTTTTTGGCTTGGTCTTGCCTAACCAAGCATTCTTCTTGAAACCTCAACTCCTGATCCTAAACATAAGCTTGGTGTTCAAAATTCTATTGTTTATTATAGTAATATTATTCCCTATAAGCCTCTCTTAATTATTTTTCAATATTAATCCATATCTCCCTAAGGCTCTTTTTTAGATGACTAGAGAGAGGCAAATTCTGATAAGGCTAATACATTGAATCTTGAGGGCCACTTGGGGTGAAGCCATGAATATTGTTAACTTGATATGAAGGATAAGGAATGAAATAACATACATTTTTATCAAATGGGTGATGATACATATTGAATAATGGTGATTAGGAACCTAGGATACTTATACCAGTTGATGTTCATAGTGGAGTCACTATTGGTGTTTGAAAATGTGCCTCCAAAGGTTGATTACACTGAAAAGAAACACCAAGAACCTTTCAATGAGATGTAAAATGTAGTAAAGTCCCATTGGGCATGCCAAAAACTATTATGATGTTATATTTCACCCTTTTGGAGGAGTTATTTAGGCTCCCCCACTCCTAATATGGGAACAACCCGAGGCTGTGGGTAACCTATGATGGGGCTAAACCTCTAGAGAAGGTTGGTTTCCTTCTGATGGATCACCTGAACTAATGTTGTCATAGGAAAAAGGGTTAAAAATGGGGAAAGGGATCCTAATAAGGCTAAAATGTGATGCACCAAATAAAAATGAAAGACTCCCATAAGATCAAACCCACTCTAGATTAGTAGAAGATAATGTTAGCTCACACAACCTCATAGACCAACTAATTACATAAGTGTTTCATGGACTAGGTTTAGGAAGAACACTAATCCAAACCTAAAATAGCTTGAAAACACCTTAAAGGAGGTCATAAATGAGGATAATGGATATGGAAGAATCTCTTTCACAATGCCATCATGCACAACTCACTAAACATTGATCCAAGGTAAGAGAGATAAAGAAAGTCCTTTATTACATCAAGAGATAGTTCTTACAAATTATTGATAGGGTTTAACCTAATTAAGAGGAGAATATATTGAAATATCTTAGAGATTCCCCTCCTCTTCAAGATCAAAGAGTCCTTATGAGAGTCTAGTATCTAAGAGAGAACTTACAAATGGGAAAGAATGGGTAGTATAGAGGAAAGGAAAGAAAGAGGGGAAGAACATGCATCAAAAAATCAATCAATGAGTTATCACCACATTTATTGAAATATCTTCCACATTTTGAAATATCTTCCATGGAGCTCTAATGGTGATGCTTTATCCTTGAAATATCCATTATGGTTCAACTTGGATCACCTTTGAACTCAAATTTTATGTATTTTCCTACCTAGGTCAAAAACAACTTCATCAACCTCCATTATAAGTCTCTTGGGCTCACCTTTATTCATTGGCTATCGACTTATTGATTCAAGACTATCAAATTTAAACACTTGGCAACCTTGTATTTGATCTAAGCTTTATTGACTTATTGACCTTGCTCACATCATTTATCTTTCTTTATATGAATGAACATGAGCCATAGATCTTCTGCTAGTTTAAAATGCTTAAGACTCTTGTCACCCATGCATTTACTTCTAGGATCCACTGACCTTTTAACCCATTGCTCATCATTAGATCTACTTTGTATAATTTTATGCACACCATTGATCTATCTAGACCCAATAATTTTGTCTTTTCCTATGCACTATTGGATCTACTATGAGCTTATGAGATCATGTCACTTATCAACCCTTCACTTAATCTCAATATCTTTTGTCTTTTTTACTTTAAGCTCACCATTGATATATGAATTGTTAGGTTATGGAGTTAAAATCTTCACCAGGATGCAAACAGGAGGAGGTTGCTTAGTGTTACAACAACTGATGTCAGTAGCACAATTGACGTCAGTCATCCCCAGTTATAGAGCAACCAACATCAGTCAGGAGTCGGCCAACGTCGGTCACCTCCAGACAGATAGGGACCGACATCAGTCACCTGTGCGGTTTTGAACTACGAGTTTCACAGACAATTTGTTAACGAACCAGTTGTTTGCATGTTAAAGACTAATTTTAGTCTTGAGCTGCATTTCTAATTATTGTTTGGCATGGGATCTATATAATAGACTCATGGGCTGTATTGTAAAGTGTGTTAGATAGAGAGAGCAAGGTTAGCTCCTTCAAAGGGAAGAGAGCAAGGTTAGCTCCTCATAGTGCCACAGTGCCAAGTGTGTATGATCAGGGAGATCTGTGAGAGAGCAAGATTTGGTAGAAGATCCTTGCTCACATCATTGATATTTCTTTATATGAATGAACATGAGCCATAGATCTTCTACTAGTTTAAAATGCTTAAGACTCTTGTCACCCATGCATTTACTTCTAGGATCCACTGACCTTTTAACCCATTACTCATCATTAGATCTACTTTGTATAATTTTATGCACACCATTGATCTATCTAGACCCCATAATTTTGTCTTTTCCTATGCACTATTAGATCTACTATGAGATTATGAGATCATGTCACTTATCAACCCTTCGCTTAATCTCAATATCTTTTGACTCTTTGACTTTAAGATCACCATTGATATATGAATGCATAATCAAATGTGTGTTTTTGGATCTTTGGGACCCACTAAATTATTCGATCATTGCTCATAATTATATTTGATCTTATCTTTTGATATTTAGACACTTGTTAGCCATGTGTTCATCCTTGAAAATTTTGAATTCAAATAACTATTTTCCATAGCTTTAACTTGACATCCCCACACACATCCCACTCTGCTAGTTCATCTTTGAAGACCCATACCTTGAGATAGCAAGCTCATCAAGATACAAAAATTTTAAAGCATGACTTAGGCATGAAGAACTTCATGTCCATGTGATCTTTTAGCCTAAGAGGCTTTCTAAGCATACTTATAAAATGCACAAATTGAGTTGACCAGTCCATTTCTTCATGGCATTTGAGATGGTATGGCTCTTTAAAGCTTGCTTTCACCATCCTTTGATAATTTATGGGTCAAAAAATCTACTCAACTTCTCTATCCTAGTAGAAGCTTGGTATGTAGGCCAAATTTGGCCAATAGTAAGTATCTCTAACTTTACTTCTCTATTTTAGTAGATAGAATTAGCATAAGTAATGGCTTTTGAATATATTTATCTCTCTATGCATTAGGGTTTTACCTATACATAGCTTAGTTAAAATTATCCTATACATCTTTATTACCTCCACTTTGTGCCATAAGTTTTGGTGATCACTAGATTAGATTTTACTCTACATTGCATATACTTTGTGAATATGAAAACATAAGACCTAGTTAGGGTTATTACATGGTGTTTCGTTATTAGAGGCTTTGGAACTCTCCCTAATGATGTTATTATGATAATATATCCCTTGTTTAGGTCTAGTATATCTATCTTGGTCATAACCCCAAATATCTAATGTATCAAAAATCAAAAGTGTAAGTAGGATTTGTCTTCTCTGATCTATGATTGATTAATAGATCAGTTGCATTTTCCTTTATATACATTCTAGTGAACTTGATTTGGATCAAAACCTTATAGGTTTTCTTTCACATTTTCATTTTAACATTATATTATAGTTTTGTATTTTGTCATTACTATATAGAACCTGTTGATATAGTCTTAATTATTTGTTCTAGATTTAACATAGTCATTCCAAAATGACTTTGTTTTATTTGTGCAAGTCTTCTCCAAATATATGTAATTGGATCAATTAGTTTGGCACAGTCTTTTTCTTTAATTTTAGATTTGAATATATAGTCAAACCAATTGATTCTATTCATAATTATCCTCTCTTGGCATATAGGTCTACAAATATAGTCAAACTAGTTGACTCTGATTGTAACTTATTTTTAACACACAAGTTTTATAAACTCTATCGAGTTAGTCGACTCTGTTAGCAAAAAATTTTAATCAGCACTTGAGCATCACAACATAAAATTTTGAAATCTATACATTTTCAACACCAAGGTTCATTCTTACTCTCTTTTTCATTTCATTTCTTCTTTTTTAATATTATTTTTCACAAGTTTTTAGTCTATAAAATGGTATCCCTATAGCCAATTGAGTCGACTAGTGAGACATAGTTCTATATCCTATTTTATATCTTAAAGACATAGTCAACCTATTTAATTGTGTTCTTCTAGATCTTGATTATGTAGAATAATAGTGACCCATTTGATTCTATTCTACATTGTTTACATATAGTTTCCCTTGAACTGACTCTGTACTCTTCACAATCAAGGAATTAACCTCTTTTTTCTAGTAATTAATTCACCTTTCCTTTTAGTTATTTGCATGCTTAAAGTAACAAACATAGATTAATTAAGTGTTTTTTTCAAATTACCAAGTTATTCACAATATTTTTGTATTTTTTACACACTACCAAACCACTTTACACATAAAAAACATTAAAAATTTGTTTTCCAAAGGCCTATGTACTTAGATTTCATCACCAAGGGGGAAGCCAACTTAGTTTTCTAGCCAAATATAAACATTCAGTTGATGATATATATTGGTAGATCACCTGACACCCTTATCAATTTAGGATTGTGAAGTGAGGGGGTAATCCCCAATACCAAGCTAGTACCATCACCAATAAATATCCCTTTTAGATTAACCTTTTTAAAACCATCTTTAAATTGCTTTCTAGTTCCTATTACAACCAACTTCCAATCACATTATATTCAACTATCATTATAACTTAATAACACTTAAGATTGACCAATTAGATAACATTTAATTTCAAGTTGTTATTTTTTGTTTGATCATTATATTTTGTATTGTAAAACTTTCATTATCTAGTGTTGGTGTAAGGTTTGTGATGTGTGTTCCAATTGGATCAATCACATTGACCCAATTACTTGTGTGCTTAATTTAATTTGCTTAGATATTATCTTGTAAAACTTTTATCTATTTTTATAACACTATCATCCATCTCGATGTAGTCTCTTCAAAAATGTCAATCTTATTTACCTTTAATACATAATCACTCCTAATGATTGTTTATTGTTTATCATCCTGATCAATTCCCCTTTTTCAAGTACACAATCAACCCATCTGACTGTGTACCTTTCCCATCTAATTAATTTCCTCATTTGAAGTATAGTGTCAACCCATATGGCTATGTATCCATTTATCCTATTTCAATATTATCCTTTATAGCACACAATCGATCATCTTAACTGTGTCTTTTTATCTTCCTTTTTGTAAATTTTATTCACATACTTTGTCAACCTAGTCGACTCTATACATGGGGTTGACACTATTTTCTATGTATCCATTTAGAAAATAGTGTCAACCCATATGAATATGTATCCATTTAGCCTATTTCAATCTTATCCTTTATAACACACAATCGATCATCTTAAATATGTCTTTTTATCTTCCTTTTTTATGAATTTTATTTACATACTTTATCAACCTAGTCGACTCTATACATGTGGTCGACACTATTTTCTATTTGACTAACTTTGTCTCTATTTTTCATTCTTATTTCTTGATCTCATATTATTTCTTTAAGAATCATGAAACACCATATTAGAATCATTTTAGACAACTTAAAGCCATTTATATGCTATATGGGATACTCTTTTCTTTCTACATTTACTTCCCAATAGGATCCTCACTCTTGGAGTACCTCGTCTACTCTCTCATCTTTCAATTACAACATTGTTCAAATCACTCAAACTAATGAGATTAGTGCATCA
Organism: Torreya grandis; assembly: GCA_037957365.1. Classification (NCBI taxonomy): domain Eukaryota; kingdom Viridiplantae; phylum Streptophyta; class Pinopsida; order Cupressales; family Taxaceae; genus Torreya; species Torreya grandis. Next base: position 5,145,550 of record JARHVA010000178.1, read on the forward strand.
GATCATTTTCATAATTATTAAGATAATTCCCATCTTCAAACATCTCACCATAATGTGGGGGTGATTGACACAAGCCTATCCAATAACCCCACAAGGAATCTACCACCTAGAAACACTCCCCCTAATACTAATTCATAAAATCTTCCTAAAAATACTAACCCACCAATTGATACAACTTAGATTTTTACATAAATAGTGAAATAAATGAATATAATGAAAACATATAACACCTCCCAAATTATGGAAACTACAACATCATTTGATCAACATGGCTAATCAACCTCCTACCCTTCTCCCTCAAAATAATCAAAACTTTATTCCTTCACCTCTTAGAGATGGCACAAGTAATGCCATCCCCCAACCTATCATGCATAATAAGATGCTTCAACACATCCAAAATGAGCCAATAAATCCTTTCATTATTTATTTTGATATTGGTAATCTATCTCCAAATATTAAATATGATGAGATTAAATACCCTACATCTTTTCTTAAGGCATTTGGAAATCTTTATAAAGAGTGGATCCAAACTAATACTTTCTTCACAATCAAAATTTTAGTTGAAACCTTCACTAATGATGCATTATAATGGTATAATCAACTTCCCCAACATTCTATATGGAAACTATAGGATTTATTCAATTCTATAGTTAAATCATTCCAACATAATGATCTTCCTAAAAAGTGCCTTTGTCATTTCATTAATGATAAGCAATCTCCTACCAAATTTTCTCATGATTTTATCAAAAGATCAAAATATTTGGCTCACAAGGTCAATCAAAACATGGCTAATGACAACTTGTTTAAACTCTTTATAATAGCATTAACACCTTCACTTTAATGCAAGGTTGAAACTTTCACTCCTTAAACTCTAAATGAGGCTCTTGACCAAGCTCAGCATCAAGACTTCTTAATGAAATAATTTTAACCTAATACTAAAATCATCAAGGGATATTTTTAACATTCAACCAATTCAATAATAGGAAATCATCCTCAACCCAAACTAGGATTAGACAAAACTAACAATCCCTAACTTTCTCATATGCCATTAATTATGTAGCAAATGAAACAATTTTTAGCACCCCCTAAACCATTCATGTACCCTAGTAATCCTCCTAAATAGTATGACCCCAATTAATTTTTTTGGTTCCATGTAGATATAGGTCATTGCCATGAAACATGTTGAAGGATTGCAAAATTTGCCTTTCTTTTATTCTTGGTGATTCATTCAATCATGATTCTATGATCAAAATCCATCATCAAGATTACATTAATGCTTCTCAAAAGAAACAAGCTTCCAAAGATTCTTCTTCCAACAACCCAAAATATTTCTCTACATATAACCTTTAATAATCAAACAAGGATATTTATGTGATTGACACTGATTATTATCAATACTACACCAATTCTAAATACAGCTAAGGTCAATTATCGACACAAACCAACCCATAAAGATCTCATCACCAAACCAAACAAACCATCTTCAGAAAAATAAATTCACAAAGATACTAATACTCACTTATCTTTGAAAATCAATGAGGAACCACTTCCTCCCTCCTAACCTCCAACCACTTCTCTTTATCCTAAACCTATTTTACCTTCTTAGACTCATCTTGGTTCCTCCTCTTCTAAAACCCATTGGAAATTCTTGGAGGAACTCAACTCTATGCCTTGTAAAATTTCTCTCATGGAGTTAGTTTGTACATCTCCTTATCAAATAATAAGTTCCTAATGTAACAAATCCAAGAAATAAAGAACCATATCCCTTAAAAGAGGAACTTTATTCTAATGAGCCTCAACCAATAGAAGTTCATACCACTGAATCCATTTATCCTTCTTCAAAACCTTCCATAAAGTTCCTTGAAGAAGACATGATGAAATCCTATTTGGAGCTGATAATCCACCCCTCTTTATTAAAATAGCCATTATTACCACACTCATTATCAAAGTATTATTAGATCATGGGTCAGGTATTAATTTGACATCTCTTTGGCTCATTCAATAACTTAGATATAGAAAATATCATCTCAAACAAACTTGTTTAATATGTCATGGATTTGATAAGACCAATCAAAAGCCACTTGGTTGTATTTGGATCCCTCTTACTACTGGATCCAAAACTATGCATAGTAATATTATGATCCTCAATTTATCATAATCTTAAAATATACTCCTAGGTTACCCATGGACTCATTGCATGAGGGCTATCACCTCTTTTGACAGCCAAAGTATCAAGTTCCTTAATAATGGAAAATAGTATAAACATGAGGCCAATCCTAAACCATGTAATATTGAACTTCCTTGATGAAATCCTATTTGGAGCTGATAATCCACCCCTCTTTATTAAAATAGCCATTATTACCACACTCATTATCAAAGTATTATTAGATCATGGGTCAGGTATTAATTTGACATCTCTTTGGCTCATTCAATAACTTAGATATAGAAAATATGATCTCAAACAAACTTGTTTAACATGTCATGGATTTGATAAGACCAATCAAAAGCCACTTGGTTGTATTTGGATCCCTCTTACTATTGGATCCAAAACTATGCATAGTAATATTATGATCCTCAATTTATCATAATCTTAAAATATACTCCTAGGTTACCCATGGACTCATTGCATGAGGGCTATCACCTCTTTTGACAGCCAAAGTATCAAGTTCCTTAATAATGGAAAATAGTATAAACATGAGGCCAATCCTAAACCATGTAATATTGAACTTCCTTGATGAAATCCTATTTGGAGCTGATAATCCACCCCTCTTTATTAAAATAGCCATTATTACCACACTCATTATCAAAGTATTATTAGATCATGGGTCAGGTATTAATTTGACATCTCTTTGGCTCATTCAATAACTTAGATATAGAAAATATCATCTCAAACAAACTTGTTTAACATGTCATGGATTTGATAAGACCAATCAAAAGCCACTTGGTTGTATTTGGATCCCTCTTACTATTGGATCCAAAACTATGCATAGTAATATTATGATCCTCAATTTATCATAATCTTAAAATATACTCCTAGGTTACCCATGGACTCATTGCATGAGGGCTATCACCTCTTTTGACAGCCAAAGTATCAAGTTCCTTAATAATGGAAAATAGTATAAACATGAGGCCAATCCTAAACCATGTAATATTGAACTTCCTAATCCTAAATCTCAATATTAGATTCCCATTATTCTAAAGATTAATAGTGCCCCTTTACTCAAATTAATCAATATGAATCCCAATTTACATGTCACTCTTATTGATTCTAACGATGATGAGGCCAATGACTTGAAAAATACATGTAATACTGCCAAGCTACATCCTTACATATTAGAGTATCTACCTCCCTCTTTGTTTCCTCACAATCATACCATCCCTCTTATCAATGAGATCATTAATTTCCCTCCTCCATGAAATGCCCATGAAGCATTTTATACCAAAGATAATTTCACGTGTAATGATTATGAAGTGGCTAAATTATTTCAAGATCCTTTAACTATGTCATCATGTAAATTTAGTGATTTAGGCATCTCACCTTCCAAAATTCCTTTTGAGTCAGAAGCATATACAATTTATCCAAATTATGATGATAACTACATCATGGCCCAATCTCAATCATGAGATTTGGATATTCAACATTATCAAAAAAAATTAGCTCAATTACATGATTTTAACTACGATGTTCATACCATTTCCAAAGATTTTGAGTTAGAACCTAAAGCTTATGTACCTCCAGTTAATTATCCACTTCTCAATAGTCCTTGGTTGGTTTAATAAATATTACCCCTCACATCTTCAAAACTTCTATAACCTTATATACCTCCTATCACATCGGTTATTTTCCCTGATCCTCTTCCCATCACTAAAACTATTCAACCTTCCTCTATAGTTTCACCTCTTGAGATCACCCTCAATGTCAAGGCCACAAATGTATGTTAGATATATTTTGAATACAATAGCCATGTTATTAAAATTATTGATATTGAAGTAGATGTAGAATATTATGGACATCTACCTATGTTACCTAGTAATGAAGTCATCCTTCAATTTCTCCATGCCTGAGAACCTCAACTTCATCAACAACATCACAAACTTGGGAATTTCAAGTGAAAGGCACCTCATTTTAACAATTTCATTGCTAGAATTGATCCTAAAACCTATCCCATTTCCTCTCTTCCTAACTCACCATATCATTTTCAAGATGGAAGTGTTATTCTTATTGAAGAAATTACAAGAATCGAATATGGTACCCCCTTATACCCTTGATGTATTACCATCTCCAAAGAAATCACACCAATTAAACATGATAACTTTAGTCTAGTCTTTGATAAATATCATGAGACTTTTGATTGGTCATATGAGGGCATGTATGGCATTGATCTTAGTATCGTGGTATACAACATCATCACATATCCTGATGCCAAACCCATTTGACAAAAATAATGGAAATTTACCCTTGAAGTTTCTAAATTATGCCATAATTAAATTATTAAACATTTAGATGCCAACTTTATCAAACTTATTATCTATTTTGAATGGGTCTCTAATATTGTCCCCATTCACAAAAAAGTCACCATGGTCATTCATATTTGCATCGATTTTCATAATCTCAATCTCACTTATCCCAAGGATAAATTTTAATTACCTTTAATAGATTCCATCATTAATTCCACTATTGGCTATGAAATATTATCTCTCATGGATGGTTTTTTATGTTACAATCAAATTCATATCGCCCTCGAATACCAACACATACAACTTTCACCATAGATTAGGGCACCTAATGTTACATTAAAATTCCCTTCAACCTTAAAAACTCTAGAAATACCTATCAGTAGGTTATGACTCCCATTTTTCATGATCTTATTGATAAGATTATGGAAACCTATGTGGATGATCTCATTACCAAATCCAAAATTTGTATAACTCATCATTATGATTTTGCCATCATCTTTGATCGACTCATCAAATATAAAGTTAGACTAAACCCCTATAAATGTGTCTTCAGCATCACATCTAGTAAACTGCTAGGATTCTTAGTCTCTCTTTGTGGCATTGATTTCTATCCCACTAAGATCAATAATATTTTCAACATGCCTATTCCTTATTCCATTCTAGACATTTTTACTTACATTGGCAAGCTTGGGGTAATATGATGATTTGTCCCTGAAATGGATTATCACATTTATTCTATTAATTCCCTTATTAAAAAATATAATTCTCTCATATAGAAGGATCCTTGTCATAAATCATTTGACAATATGAAATAATCATTTCTCCATCTACCCACCCTTCATCCACCTTTCAATGATCATCCTTTAATTTTATACACCTCTTCCACACCCATATCAGTTGGGGGAATGTTTACCCAATAAGATGATACTAGAAGAGAGTATGTTATCTACTGTATTAGTCAAGGTCTCATTGATTATGAAAAATGTTATACTAAAGTAGAATGTGATTGCCTTGTTATCTATTTTTCAACTAAAAATATCTCGTATTACATGCTTTTTTTAAACAACTTATGTCATAATTGATTCTGACCCACTTTATCACTTTTTATCTAAAGCTTTATTCCCTAGAGATAGAATTGGTAAGTGTATGGTTCTTTTAATTGAATTTTATCTCTACATCAGCATGCAAAAAGTAGTCAAAAGATAAGTCATTGATGACCAAATTATAGTGGTACCCATACCCATAACCAATTACCTTCAAAATAGTCTCCCTGATGATAATATCCTCTATATATGAGGTCTTAATTAGGGTCTCTCTCTTAAAAGTTATTTTCATAACTTCACTTTTGATTTAAAACCAAGTAATCAAGAATATTCCTTCATTAGTCTCGATAATACTAAATATAAATTAGTCATGAAATAACTTCCCAAAATCAATGTTGATTTACATTAAGACACTTGGACCCTTCATTTTAATAATGACAAATGTTTCCAAGAAGTTGAGGTGGGTTGTATACTCACTAGTCCTCATGTAAAAATTATTCTTTTGGCATTTTGAATTAATTTTAATGTCACTAATAACATGGTGGAATATGAAGCATTAATCATTGGCATGAGAGTAACATTTGACTTAGATATTTCATATCTTTATGTTTTGGGTGACTTCCAACTCATATGCCGATAGGTTAATGGTGATTATCAATGTTGAAGTGAAAATGTTATTATTTATCATCAAATGGCCACTATCCTTACCAAAACATTCACTTCTTTCACCATCAAGCCCATCCCTAAAGATCAAAACTCTATCATTGATTCACTTGCTTCTTTAACATCCTTATTTCATCTACACCAAGTTCTCACTAATTCTACATTTCTTATTTAATAAGAAAGTCCCCATCCTTTATCTAACCACAATATTCACTTATCTATCATATTGAGGCTATCACCATTTGATAGATCCCATGGCATAAAGACATTATCCAATTCTTTGAGCATCAAAATTATCCTCTAGATATAGATTCCCATGAAAAGACTTGAATTCATAAATAAAATTTCAAATATGTCTTTAGATATAACAACCTTTATTATCATAATGCCAAAGGTACCCTACTTTATTGTTTAATGAAATAAGAGGTTCCTCCTCTCATTGAACAATAACATGGGGGAATTTATGGTGGTCACTGTAGGAGATATGATACAACATGCAAATGCTTATGTATGGGATACTTTTGACCTACTATTGAAAATGATGCTATCAAGTTCACTAAAAAGTGTAGTTTTTTTCAATTTCATGATGATCTAATTCATTCACCACTAACTAAGCTCCAAACTTTAGAATATGTTTGGGCATTCTCCATATGTTAATTAGATCTCATAGGCAAACTACCTAGATCATAGGATTGGCATGTTTTTATCATCATGACTACTAAATATTTTACCAAATGGGTAGAATCTATGCCTCTCATTAGTGTCATGAGAACCACTATTTCCAAATTCATCCTCAATCAAATCATTTATCATTTTGAAGTTCCTCATATTATCATCTCTGATAATGAAAGCAATTTCAAAAATAAAGATGTGAAATAACTCTATGTTAAATTCAAAATATCTCTCAAACTTTCCACACATTATCATCCATAATGTAATGGCAAAGCTAAGGATACTAATAAAATTATCAATAAAATACTCTAAAATATAATTTATGAAACCTGCATAGATTAGCATTTTTATTTATATTCCCACTTTGGGCTTATCACACTAGCATATGTACTACCACTGGGGCAACACCATTCTCTCTCATCTACAGTTTTGAGTATGTCCTATCATTATAATTTTAGATTCCATACTTATGTATATCTCTTCACGATATCATACTTGATGAGGAAATATGTGAAGCTCATCTTCATGATCTTGATCTTTTTTATGAACATTGTCTCTTCACTCTATAACATAATCACTGATACAAGGCTCATATTATCAAATAACATAACAAAATTTTTAAAGTATGTGCTTTCAATATCAATTATCTAGATCTTAAATTAGACTATACCCATGATAAAGAAGGCAACTATGCCCAAAAATGGTTGGGCCTTTATTTAGTGAAATATATACTTGGTCTTAGCACATATTACCTCCAAACTAATGAAGGCCATGTTTTTAAAGAGCCCACTAATGCACAATTTTCAAATTACTTTGCTTATATCTTGATCTTATCATCATAATTTATATGTTTTATCTTACTAATAAATTTTGAAGGATTTATATAGGGGTCTCACCCTCTATAGTAGTTTCTCTTTCCAAAAATATTAGTTCCTTCTCTTGGGCCTTTGGTTTCTCTTTCTCATGAGTTTCATTATGAACTATGGATAGGACCTAGTCTTCCTCATGAATTCATTTCACTTTTATTAATTTATTATTCCCCGATGCATTTTACACCCTCTTGGGTTTTTCCTTTTCTGAGTTGTAGTGTAAGACCATGGATAGGATTAGGCCTTCCTCATAAATACCATCTTTTTAATTTTTATTTTTCACATGATTTGTATACCCTCTTGGGTTTCTCTTTTATGAGTTACAATGTAATACTATGGATAAGACCAGGCACTCCTCATAAAATCACCATATTTAAGTCATTTAGTGTTTCTTTTCTAGAATGTTAAGACATGGTTATAAGTTTTTGATCCCTTGTTTTCTACTTTAAATTTTGTTTCTTTTGTAGATAAAACTTGCAAAACAAATGATGTTAGCATGTTTCCATATAATTTCCAACATTATTATGATAATGAATCATACTTACCTCTCATTGTATCCCTTTTCACCTTTGTCACATTTTTTATGATTTGAAGTAATTCAAATTGTTTCATTTTTCATTCCTCTTGATTTCTTTTCCTTTTATTCCACATTGGATAAAACAAGGTCTAAGTCAAGATAAGTCTTTTCTTTCACATGTACGAACAAGACTCTTAGACACCATACTTTCTAAGTTCTATTTATTATCAACCAAGTCCAAATTTTTTAAATGATAGTCATTTTTAGCATCCATGTTTGGTTATCCAATCCATATGGAGGAGGAATATAAAAAGCATTCAAAATTTAAAAGATAATCCACTTTAAAAAAAAGGCAATGATCAAAAGGTAACATACAAATTCAAAAGTCAAAATCACACCAAAAGACATGATTCATAGCACATCTCCTATCCCCTATTGAAGTTCAAAATCCATAGTTAGCCTCATGATAGAGCCAAGGTTCATTGGGGTATATTAGGCCAGTAGATTAGGATAGGAGAATTCAAAATAATCTATGGTGATACCTACCTTCTCACACCAGCACCCAATCTTCATAGAATATTTATGGCTCTGTAATGGGTCCTAAGGAATGGGGAACATGTTATGGGAAGGTAATTCCATTTTAATTTTCATGCATATAGGCTTTATGGGATGATATTCATACTTCATTTATTGACCCAAGATTTTTGTGGTTAGGAAAAGTTCTTTAGAGTCCTTAATGTTGAAAGTCCTCTTGTTGTGACAAACCTAATTTAAAAGTCTTGACTTTGATAAAAGAGTTTCTCTACCTTGATTTATTTGAAATTTTTTCCTTTGTTGTACTTATTTTTTAGACAATTGTGTTTATTTTTAATTTCATGTCCTTTTTTCTATTGTTGAGTGAGGTTGTCTTGTTACTTATCACTCACCAATATTTTTTTCCTTTTTATGCACTATTTTCATTGATGATGTAGTATGGATTTTTACTTCTCACTCATTAATATTTTTTTACCACTGCTTTCCCATATTTGTTTAATTAATGATTAGTAATTCTTTTAAATATATGTTTGATTACCAATTTTTACTTGTACCCTTAGTTTGACTTTGTTTGTTTGCCTTTCTTACTTAAGGTTTACTTGTTTGAGTTTTTCAGTCATTTAGTAGCCTTAGATTTTTATTTACCTGATTTACTCTAATTTTGACTTGGTTATTTGGTCATAACTTAGAATTTTCACCTCAAGTTACCAAATTTCCAAGTACATCATGCCTATATTACATCAGTTATCTTGCCTTTACTGCATTTGTTTGTTTTTTGTTTTTTGTTTTGCATCCTTGGGTTTATCCAAAGTAGTCTCTACACCCTCCATGATCAAAAATACAAACATAATAGAAAACCATTCAAAAATAAATGTAAGTTAAGGTACACATACATTACTTTTATTTTTAGTCATTTCCCTTTCAATCCTTTACTTTTATTTATTTTATGCTTTAAAATAATATAATTTATTTAGTTTTAGCATTGTGTGTTGCTATGTTATTTTATCGAAACACCATCCCCTATTATACTAAGTAACACATGATTAGCTTTGAGTGGGACATATGTATACACATAATATTTTCAAAATTTATCAATTAATGATGCTTTATCTCTTGCAAGAACCTATCAATTCTCAATCTCTCTGAGTGCATGCCTTAAAGAGTGCACTGGAAAAGGGTTGGGCAAACCATTAGTGCTTCATAGGATTGTTGTCCTCTATACTTCCACTTAATATAAATCTAACCCTCTCCCATGTAATTTCCTAAGCTTTGACTCCTCTCTTACACACTCCTCCAATCATTTCACTATTTTTATTAGCACCTACCTAAGCCTAAAACCCTTTTTAATAGTTTGAATTACATTGTCATCCTAGGCCAACCCTATGTCCCAATTTTTAAAGACATGTTATGGGTCTTGATCAGTTTTATTTGACCTAGACCAAGACCTAACTTATTTTTATAGATTAATGATACAAATTTGATTGGGTCGATCCTATTAGCTAATTTTTTTGAAAGGTTTAGGGTTATATTCACACACACACACACACACACACACACACACACACACACACACACACACACACACACACACACACACACATTTCACCATTTCTTATAGAGACAAGAAGTTAATTATTCAATCTACTCTTCTACCATTCTACATGAGGAGTTATTACTTAGGGTTTATACTTGGGTAATAATATTATATTATGGAAAAGTCTTAGATGATTTGGCCATTTTTAGTGATCCTTACAAACCACAATAACCTTTTTCAAAGAACCTTTGGTCAAGGGAGAGATTGAGTCTCAACAGGTTCATCTTCAAGGTAAGTATCTCTAACTTTACTCCTCTATTTTAGTAGATAGAAGTAGCATAAATAATAGATTTTGAGTATATTTCTATCTTTATACATTATGGTTTTATCTATACTTATCTTAATAAGTATTCTCCTAAACATGATTACTTTCTATGTTTATTACCTTTACTTTGTGCCACAAGCTTTGGTGATCACTAGATTAGATTTTACTTTGCTTTGCATAAACTTTGTGAATATGAAAACATAGGACGTAGATAGATTTATTGAATGGTATTGCTTGACTAGAGGCTTTGGAACCCTCTCTAGTGATGTTATTGTGTTAATATACCCTTGGTTAGGTCTAGTAGATCCATCTTGGTCATGACCCTGAATATCTAATGTATCAATAATTAAAAGTGTAAGTAAGATTTATCTTCTTTGAGTTAGGATTGATTAATAGATCAATTGTATTTCTATTTTTATAAAATTTACACTTACCAATGATTTATCTTGTAATACTCGTTAACACATCAATATCCTTGAATGCATGTCCTAAGGAGTGCATCAAGATCAAGGTGGGCCAAACTTTGGTAATTTATGAGATATTCCTCTATGATCATTTTTAATATTTACATATATTCATTATCATGTCATTTTTTCAATATAGCCCTAGTTTATTCCATTTCCTATTTTACCCTATTTTTTATAAAATAATATAGGTGTAAAAATAGATAGATATTAGAATTCTAAAGATGTGCAATAAGTAACAAGTCTAATTTTGGCAATTGAAAATATGTAAAACTATTATTTTAGAAATCATCAAAATATGTGATTGTACATGCTCAGGATCATGGGTAGAATTTGAGACTACTCCTAGATAGGTCCACCCTATCTAGACTACAACATAAGCCACTCAAGTTTATTGACTTCAGATTTGTCTTAGTTAACTATGATTAGTGACTGATAGATAAAGATAGATAAACATAATTTTTTATAATGATAACTCATAAATAACATTAGAGAGTATTACTAGACATGACCATTATAGTTAGATAATAATGTAGGTCGCTTAAGCCTATTGACTATAGACTTGTCTTGATTGAATGTAATAAAATTTGACTAATATGCCATATATGTCTATGTATAATACTTAAGCTAATATTTCATGATTAAAATTGTTCACACATAATTTTTTATTTTCCTTCTTTTGAATTTTAAATCTTAAGGTCACTTTAAAGGTTTTAAACCCTATAAAAAAGGGGGAGTGTAATATTTTGAGTTGACCTTAATCACCCCCTTGATGATAATACTCCAAAAAAGGAAATCAAACCCACTTAGTTCTCCCATTTGGAGTGATTGTAAAAATTTTATCCTTGATTATGTGTATGTATCTAGAAATATGGATTTTATACTTGATAATGATAGCTATTAACATTATTTGAGATGTTTTAGGCTTGGCTTATGGTTGCTTATTATGAATGATATTGAATTTGGAAATTTTTAAAAAAATTCTCAATGTGCAGTAGTGTTATGCTTCGAACCAAGTGATAACTAGTGGGGATAATGAATGAACTTTGATGTGTATTTATAGGGAAATTTTTTGATAATTTTCTTTAGTTGACCTTATGAAATGTGTAAGAAGACCCAAAATAATGTTTCAAAATTTAGAAACTAACCAATGTTTGGGGTAGGACACGACCGCTCTAGGTGGATAAAAACACTCTTGTCTACCTAACACATACTTTTCATGAAAGATTAGGTAAAAATATCATGAGCAAGATATAATTTGAGGATGATACAAATTATTTTAAGCATTTGACTTTGAATTTTTTATGTAGTAGTGATGGAAAACAAAGGATTGAGCCCACATATGGATAAATGGCTTAGAGGAATGGTGAATAAGATTCATGTAACTAGGTGTAAGTCATGTGGTTTAAGATGTATCAATAATTAACATTTTCAAGTATATGTGACTAGTTTTATTTGTCTACAATCCCCTCTTTCTCCTCATCTTCTTCAATATTATGAATCTTTTTCCTACTAACTTAGCCCTATTGAATTAGTTATATAATGTTCCTTATATTTATTGACTAATTGATCCCCATCAAGTCAATCTTATTTATATTATCATGTTTTATATGAAATAAGCTAGGTTGACATATTACTATTTTAATCATATTTTCATTTCTATTGACTCATTCATGTTGATTCCATTGGCATTTGAGATAGTGACTTTTAGGGATTTGATTTATATATATATAACATTACAAAATATAATTTTTAATAAATAAATAAATTTGACCTACTATACTTGCACAAAAAAATCCACACTTAATAAAAATAATAGTAATTAGGGAATATGAGCTTATACTTGGGGGTGTAGTTTGCACAAAGTCTTTGAAGGTCATAATAAGAGAAGTTAAACTAGAAAGGTATAAGTATTCTTTGGAGTCCCAAACTTAAGATACTTAGGTATTTTTTTGCATATGTTTATATTCACCTACAATATTTATAAACCTCACCCTTGCTTTTTATTATAGTAATGAAATTACTAAAATAAAGGATAAATAATTTGAATTGAGTGTGTACAACACACTTTGTCTTTGAGACAATACTCTAATTGTGCAAGGCACTCAAATTTAGAAATCGTGCCACAACTCATAAAGTAGTCATTTATACATATTTGAAATTTGAAATTTGAAAAAGATAAAGTTTGAAAATTTAAAATTTTGAAAAGAGAGGAAGGAAGGAGTACACTTGTATGGAGGTGAAATAAAATTACCATTTAATTATGATGGATAAATATGAACCCTTGTTGAAGCACTTAGATAATTTGAAATAATGGTTAATTGAGAGTGATCAAGTCTCATTTTTTAATAACTAATATATCTATTGAGTTGTAAATATTCATATTACAACCCTCATGAATTGGTAATATTACCCAATGTACTAATCCAAAAAGGTAGAACCATGATGGGTTCGCTAGAAATGATGCCAAGGCCATTGAGTGTGACTGGACTCAAATGTACACCACCCATAATTGAATATGGAACCATGTAAAGGGTTCACTAGAATTTATGCCAAGGTTGTTTAGTATCACTAGACTTAAACATAAATTACCAGTAATAGATTTAATCACACCATTGTAGATAGATATAAATTATATTTATTTGATCCAAAGAGAATGAATAATATTATTCCCCCCATTATGACCACTTTTATCATATATTTTAATTGAAATGAATATTTTTCCTTTAAATTTGTAACTTTAAACTTAAATGAGCATGAAAAAACACCATGCCCTTAAAAACTTTGAAACATTGAACTTTTAAAATGTGTATGAACAAGTATCATGCCTTTGAACTTTGAAAATGTGCATGAATCGATGTCATGCCTTTGAAATTTATAACTTTTAAATATGTGTATATGAGAATATCATTCCCCCAAAATCTATGCTAAGTGATATCAAATGCCATGAATCTATATTCTCAATTTTAATTGTAATTTCAACCTATAAATTTTATCTTGTAACTATTTTACATATGCCCATGCATATGAATACAAGTGTGTATAAATTTATACTTTTTGTTTTTTAAATTTGAGTGCATATGTATGTCATATACCCCATAATATTTATTAATGTGTCATTATCTATCATATATCTAATTTTTTAATTTATTTGAATCTTTTAAAACATGTTCTTTGTTATAGAATCTGATTTTGCATTAGTTTGAATCTTTGGAAACATGTACCTTGTTATAGAATCAAATTTTTGCATTACTTTGAATATTTAAAAACTTATAATTTGTCCCAAGTCTATTTTTTTATGTTCATGGAGGCTTGGATATTTAAGACAATCCCACTATGATTCACCCTTTGATATGAGGGGTGTATCTTTCAAGTCACTTATCTCAAAAGAATAGTTAGTTGTATCATGTGATAAATATATAATTATGAAGTAATTGTGTCAACATATAGAGAGTATGTCATTTTAATATGTATGGAATAAGTTTCATGTCTAGATAAGTTTAGCAATGAATCATGTAGTAAATTATTCATCTCATAAGTAGAATAAACAGTAAAAGTTCATGATATGAATCATGGCACCAATAACCAAACACAACAATCATAAAACACAATTTCACACGATGTCATATAATAAGGCTAAGAGTTTCATACAATGGACATAAATAAGTCATAACAAACAAGGACAAGCACCACATACAAAGGACATTAATAATGTCAAAAAAATAAGATGTGTTCAAATGTCATACAAAACATAGGATTGAGGTCCTAAAGCAATGGTAATGTTCAAATATCACACATACCAATCAAAAATCTCATAGAGATATTTGAGAAATTTTCACATCAGTGACAAGTGCCACACACAATAAGCAATAAATATATATCCTATCATGAAAGAAAGTAAACATCATCAAAGGAGCATATAAAAAGTGAAAAATAGTCTATTCCATCTATATGTATCAATTCCATATTATATTAAAGGAGCATACTCATGTAGCACAATGTAAAGAGAAACTAGAAATGCACTTATAAGATATGTATCTTGACATGATTGAGAAGTCATAAAAATATATGACCTATTATAATGTAACCTATAGAATTAGATGCCCCCATTATAGGCATGTCCAATAGGTAGAAGGGAATCTAACATCTAAGAATCCATTTATAGTATATCCTACATCACACTCATATAACTTGTGAAATTCATTTGTGTTTGAAAAATAATACGTTATCTACCAAAATATGTGATAAATAACATATGTAAAGAAGTAAACTAAAAAAAATTGTCATGCTTAGGTCCTAATTTTTTAAATATTTTTAATTTTTTTGTATTTTTAAAATATTTGATTTTTTTATTTGTTTGATAGTTGAAAGGAAACTAGACTATGACCCCATAATGGGAGGACCATAGTGTATAATTGCATCATAGATGTTGAAGATGAATTTTTATAAGTGAAAAGTGTTATGTGTATATGAATTAGAATCTAAACAAAAACCTCAAGTGTTATAATGTAGTTGTCTTGATAACTTTTCATTGAATATATTATAGGATATGTAACTTAAGAAGGTGCAAGACTTGGTGGAGTTTGTTATATGGTTGGAGAATGTATCACTTCATATGTTCATTATGAAATAAATTGAACTATCTAAGGTACTAATTTAGGATGCATTATATAAGATTTATTTTTATTTAAACCTTGAGTAACTCTTTGTTACAAATTTTATTTTTATGAGGTTGTAAAAATTTCCTTTGAATTGACTATATATAAAGATTTTGCATTATAAACTTAAGTTAGTGTGGTAACTATATTTTTACTATGTTTATGAATATGTGAACTAATTATATTTATAATACAATCATAAGTAGGTGTCATAACTATATTTTTATGGTGCTTTTGAATAGGTTCCATAACTAACTATGATTGTGGTGGAGGAGGAGGAGGAGTTACCACTGATTGTAGAGGGAACTCGTATCAAATGCCTTGAAATATGACAACTTAAGACATCGATGTATTGTTGATGGTACAACATATAGTTTCTATATCCAAGGATTTATTAATAAAATATTAAATACCCTTGTGCTTGGAATAACTACAAATGGAGTAGCCATTATTGATGAACCAACTTGAATAGGTATCACTATATTCCCAAGAGTATTTTTTGTATGTCCATCAAATGATTTAACTATTTTTTATGAAACTTGTAAATATTTATCTATGTATCTAAGATTATGAATAAATGTCATTGTACATGTATTTTTACATGACCCATTATCAATAATGACACTATGTAAAGAATGTTTGTTGATGTTATCTCAAATAACGAGAGCATGCCTATCTAAGTCATCATAATTGATTTAATTATCATCGAATGTGATCATCAAACCTGGTGTTGATGTTATTATAAAATTGATGTATTTATAAATTACTAGTATGCTCTAATGTGCCATTATTTTAGAGTATATGTTATAGACATATGTTATGGATCAACAGTTCTACTAGGAGGATTACCTCTACCTAGTAGAGTTTTCCTATAACAATAGTTACCATATCTCCCTTTAGATGGCACCCTTTGAGGACTTATATGGCATTAAGTGCATGAATATATTTAGTTATGATCACTTGGATGACCAAGTATCCATTGAGATTATGTTATTACTAGACATGGAACATCAAATAGTGTAGATCCAATCATGTTTACATGAAGAAAAAGAGTGTTAGAATATATATGTCAATGCCTAGAGATTGGATAAAAATATTTATGTTGGTGACAATTTTTTTATTCATGTGAAACCACATAAGATCCTAATCCATTATCTAAAAGGCTCTAAGTTCACACTACATTTTATGGGGCCATTAAACACCCTAGAAATCATTACAGTAGTAACCTATTGGCTTGCCTTGCCACCTAGTTTGTACAGGTGTGTGATGTCTTCCATGTTTTTATTCTAAAAAAATACATACCATATATATATCTCATTTATTATATTGGTCCACCTTGAAAGTGGCAGAGTATGAGAAAATTTCCTTAGATCCCTTTAGGATTATGGACCATCAAAGGTTATCCCTTCATGAATAAAACTTGGATCAATATATGGTCCAATGGGATAGATATGATGAATGTGTTTCTATCTATGAGGATGCCACACCACTTCAAGCCTAGTTTCCATACCTTATAAGATGAATTTTAGAAGGAAGTGTTTTTAGAGGGGGATAATGTGGTTGTTTATATATATATATATATATATATATATATATATATATATATATATATATATATATATATATATATATATAATGTGCCAAACATATATATATATATGTATATATATATAAAATCTATGATGAATTATGTTTGGCACATTTTTTATATTGTTATGGATACATACTCACTCATGGACATGTTTGTTATGTTATTCTTCCTGATATATTATGTTGAGATGGAATTAATTTAGCATGTTATAACATTGTTTATTCCTTGCTTATTATTGTGATGATGAGATGATTATAGTTATTCCATGGTTATATCACTACCCATGTATGCATCATATTTATTATGAGTTCTATGGAAATAATGATACATAATCAATTATATTATATTATGTGCATGATGGCATAAATAATATATGTAAGTGGTTAATTTGGTTGTGACAGGACTCAGGGAATTTTGGGACATGATTTATATATGATGATGTCATGTTAATTGATTATGTTTATTACATGAATGTTTTAATGGGTTAATCCAGTGTGTAAGTGATAGCTAAATTATGGTAATTAGGGTAATTAAAGGAGGTGACTAACTTTCCATTCCACACAACCATTCTTAATTATTATATAAACCTTGAATGCATGTATATCTCAATGTATGTGCATGTTTCATTTGTAGAGATGGATTACAAAGATGGTTAGATTAGGCATTAGTCATGAAAAACACAAATAAATGCATAAGAACTAACAATATAGGATAACCTATTTAAATGGGGTGTGAAAATGATAATAAATATCAAATGAAAGAAAGCAAATACCAATTACCTTCCCATGAGGATCTCACCATCCATAAACAGGTTAAAAACATGATTTTCCCTTTGATGTGGAGTTCTTATCTTTGTCAACAAAGCTCATCCATCATCTCAACATCACCATTTATAATCTAGGTTTATGATATGAAATCAATATATGGTTATCAAATAAATCTATCCTATTGAAAATAGTTCATTTATCAAACTACACAAATGACTTGCGAAGAGAATCCTGCATTATAAGTTTACACATTTTAAGATTAATAAAAGTGGTCTTGGCCCTCCTATTTATAGGATTTTGGATTTGATAAAGATCAACCATGACCATACATCTCAATATGAATATGTGTGTCCATGAATTAATGCAATTATGTAATTAAAATCCATAAATATCCTCATAATGATTTGGGAGGAAGGGGCATTAAAGAAGCATAGGAAGCCATAATCCTGATATTTGTTGCATTTATGGCTTAAGGATGCCACCCTAAAAATAACCTCACTTAATGATGTAGTTAATAATAATAAATTTCCAATAAATAAATATGCAATAAATTCCATGGAATTATTATTTAGGCTCATAATTTGGTTTAATTTTCCTAAGTGAGATTAATCAATTTTAGTGCAATTCTTTGGAAATTGATGCACTTCATTAATCAAATTGGTCAAAAAGTCATATTATTGGGTTGTAATTTGACTCAAAAGGAATTATAAGGTTATTTTAGTTGTGTATAGACCATGATCCCATTTAGGATGTTATCGACACAAAATAACATAGGCATGTGATGTGTGCTTATGAATTAGAAGATAAGAGTAATCCAGAGCACCAAAATGTAAAATCATCATTTTGACTCAAAATGATTTAAGAAAAGTTAAGAATCACATAAAATACAATGATCTATTTAGGGATATATTAGCCTAAATCAGCACTTATATATGATAAGATCGAAGCATTTAGCATGTTTAAATGATTTTGGCCTAATTTGTGCATTTTTATAAATTTTGAGTAAGATTGACAATTTCAACACAAATGGTGTTAGGAATTGGATGTCTACATTTTACCCCTATTTGAGAAAGTGTAACGAGATATTCAAGCAAAGAAATGTATTTTCAAAGAAAAAAGTTGTCAATAATAAAGTGGAAATGACCCATGATTCCCCCTCGAGAGGACATACAAGGATGAAAGAGAAGGATGAACTCTCAAAAAGAGAGGGAAAGTGAGATTAACCCATGGACTAGATTAAATCCAAATGAGCTAATGCTTTCACATGTTGATTCTATCAATGATCAAAATATAATTATAATATAATGGGCCCCAAAAATGGGGGGAATGGGAAGGATACAATCCAAAAATAGAAGTGACGTTTTGAACACACCCAAAGATAGGGTGCAAGCTATGTGTTTCAAAACTAATCAATCTCGAGATAAGTTGCATACTAAAATATTACCAAAATTAGGGTAAAAGTTCAAAAAGCTTGGAATTATAATAAAATGAGAAACATTATCTCTAAAGATAAAATAAATAATAATTTACTCCATTAGAGTGAATTTGATCATTTGATAAACAATTTTGCCCCAGTAGGGCTGATTTTAATCGCTGATAAAGAATGGCTTGCCCCTATAGGCATGATTTATATTTATGAACTAGTTTAAATGTTTAACCCTAGTATGGGAAAATTTTCAAATAATAGCTCAAGGATAAAACCAATTATATATATTTAAGATGAGTGGGTGTAAACATAGATGCAATGGTGGAATGGTTGTAAAAGCCATAAAAAACTAGGCATATGAGATTGCACAAAGTGATGAAAGAGATGAAAAAAATGAAGATGGGTGAACTAACCTAAGATACATCATGTATCTAAGTTCTATCTACATAGTCCAAATAAACCTCAAGCCAATGTAGTGTTGACCAAATTTTAGCCCTTCACGCCAAAATTGGGCACCCCTATTTGAAAACTTCACCACCTAAGTCTATACCTTTGGCTAGGTCCAGTATGCAGGTT
This sequence comes from Torreya grandis, assembly GCA_037957365.1. Classification (NCBI taxonomy): domain Eukaryota; kingdom Viridiplantae; phylum Streptophyta; class Pinopsida; order Cupressales; family Taxaceae; genus Torreya; species Torreya grandis. Next base: position 5,165,647 of record JARHVA010000178.1, read on the forward strand.
TCATTCAGAATAAGTGTTCTATATAAAGTCTAAAACAAATGTACAAGTCCATTTTTTTAGAAAGTTTAGTTTTGGTATTTTGCTAAACCTTTTCATAGTAATCCTTTCAGGGCTTTTATTTTTTACTAAAGTGTTATTTTTTTAGAATTTTCTTTAAGCCAAAGTGCCAAATTATTTTAGACAATTTGTTTGAGATAAATTTCTTGAAGATGAAGACTAATTATTTTAGGAAAATTATCTTAACAATTTCCTTGAAGGAGCTTTTCAGGCTAAGGGATCATTTTTAGCTTTTATGAAGTGTAGTTTACAAATTTTGAAGGGTGCTTATATAGGCAATGGTCCACTTCATTCTTTTTGAAGGATACTTTTTTCAAAAAAAAATCTTGAGCAAATTTATTGAAGGGCACTTTATAAAAAATTCATCTTCAACTTTTTCAAAGGGCACTTCAATTTTTCCAAAGGGCATTTGCAAGAAGGCCGAAAAGTACTTAACAAAAAGTTTGAAGCACACTTCAACTTTCCTGAAGGGGCATTTTTAGAAATCTAAAAGGACACTTATAAAAATCCCACAAGATTATTCAAAACAAATTGTCCATGGAATTGTCTAAAGGAAAAGTCTGAGGAATGAATTCTTTTGGGAGAAGTCCAAGGGAAACAAAAGTCCAAATAAAATATGCAAAGGATGATGGCCCATAAAAAGTCAATTTCAAACTATGGAAAATATCATTTGGTGTCAAAAGACTTGGTGGAAACCTAAGAGAACATATAGAGGTAAAAAATGGTAAGATCTTGAGAATTTGGTGTAAATAAAATAAGTGAAAAATAGATAGGTCGATGGTTTGAGTTATTGCCAACAACTAACCCAAATCAAGGAGCTTCCATGAAATCAACAAACATAGGTGTCCAAAAAATAACTATTAGTTATAAAGAGTATTTTATAACTATCTTCATGAGTTCTATTTCCTTCAAATAGTGTTATGTGTCAGCTCTCCTATTTTTAGTTTTAAATGTTCATGGATGGTCTTTGATGGAGGTAATTTCCTATGATAATTTTGAAGGTTTTATGCCACTTTTCACCATTCTTATGACTTGTTTCAGACAAGTAGACCTCTTGACATGGCATGGCTCACCTCACCCCTCTTTCACATGCATTGTAATTGATATCCTCAAGGTGACACATGTCTGAGTGACCTTTGGACTTCCTTTGCTTGATTTCTCTCTCAAAGCTATAAATATGCATTCTTTTGGCTATTTGAGTAGCCTCCACTGGTTATTGAGAAAACTCTAGCTAGATTTATACTTGAAAGACTCTTAAAGAAATAATACAAGTTATTTTTCCACTCACATGTTGTACTATTTATTATTGGTTCAAATCCTATTATTCTTGTTTAGTGAGAGGTCATCTTTCCTAACATGTTATCTTCAGTTACCTACCAAATGTTCAGAAAGAGTGTTATTAAAAGTCCTTGTTAGTATTATTTTCTTAGTGTATAGATGTTATAAAAGTGGTATATGACTATATTCCTTCTTTGAATAATTTGTTTCCCTCCTAAATTTTGAATGCCTTCTTGAATCTAACATGTGAAATGTTGATGTGAAAATGCACGAGTTGTGAGTTTTGTGTGAGAGAAACTTTATTAGTCTTTAAGTAGCATATTTTCAATCAAATAAGAGGAGATAAACATTGGTGCATCACTTTTTTGGTTTCTTAATTGTTTTCCTGAACCTTTTTCATACACGAATTGGTAGGTTAGAGAGTGCTTCAAAGAATTGCATCAAGGGAATTAGCCCTACTAGAGATTCATCTCAATAATATTATCACCCATAGAAATAGAGATGTTTTCATTGTGTCACTTGGATGAGGAGAGATAAGCATCTCCTCAAGGGTGAAAATCCAAGTGAAAATATTTTTTGTCATGCCTGGCATGCCAAAAACTATTATCACTTGATCTTGCACACAATGAGGAGATGGGACAATATTCTCCTTACTCAAGTGATATAATGGAACCACCCCAAGGTTGTGGGTATCCCTATTGGGGGGTGGATCTCTAGATTAGGGGAGAGCTCCACTTGATGGTGAAATATCAAGTGATAATATTTTTTGGCATGCCTAGGTGTGCCAAAAAATGTTGTCACTTGGATTTTCACCCTTGAAGAAATGCATAGCTCTCCTCATCCAAGTGGCACAATGGAAACATCTCTATTATTGTGGGTGATAATATTATTGAGATATATGCTAAAAACTATTGTCACTTATATTTTTACCCTTGAGGAGATGCTTAGATATCCTCATCCAAGTGACATAATGGAAACATCTCTATTGTTGTGGGCAATAATATTATTGAGATGAATCTCTAGTAAGGCTAGTTTCCTTGATACAATTCTTTGAAGCACTCTCTAACCTACCAATTCATGTATGAAAAGGGTTTCGGAAAACAACTAAGAAACAAAAAAGGTGATGCACCAATGTTTATCTCCTCCCATTTGATTTAAAATATGCTACTTAAATACTAACAAATTTTTTCTCACACAAAAATGACAACTCCCTGTGCATTATCACATCAGCAATTCACATGTTAGATTTCAGAAGGCATTCAAAATTTAGGAGGGGAAAATATCATTCCAAGAAGGAATACAATCATAAACCACTTTAGAATTTTTTTAAATTACTTTTTGGCCTTCCTGCAAATACCCTTTAAAAGAATTGAAGTGCCCTTCAAAAAAGTTAAAGATGACTTTTTTCTGAAGTGCCCTTCAAGAAAGTTGCTCGAGAAATTTTTTCAAAAAAAAGTATCCTTTAGAAAGACTAAATTGGACCATTTCCTATAGAATATCCCTTCAAAATTTGTAAAATACCCTTTGGAAAAGTTGAAAATGACCCCTTAGCCTAAAAAGGTCTTTTGGGGAAATAATTCAGGTAATTTTCCTAAAGGAATTAGTCTTCATCTTCAATAAATTTGTCTCAAATAAATTGTCTAAAAGATTTTGGCACTTTGGCTGAATGAAAATTCCAAAAAAATAACACTTTATTCAAAAACAAAAGACCTAAAATGATTACTATGCAAAGGCTTAGCAAAAGACCAAAACCAAACTTTCTAAAAGAAATGGACTTGTACATTTGTTGTGGGATTTGTATATAACACTTATTTCTAATGAAACATGAATAATAGACCTAGCCAAATGTATAGACTTAGGGAGCTAAGTTTTTAAATAGAGGTGTCCAATTTTGGCTTGAAGGGCCAAAATTTGTTCAACAAATTGGTGACTCGTAGGGGTAGTGTGTTTGTTATACTGACTAGACCAATAGCTTAATTAATCCATTGGCATGGATTCATCTAAGGACACTCAAACAAGAAAACATTGGCCATGACTCAAAACCTTGAACAACACACCAGACTAGAAGGAAACTCCATGCTACAAGACACAACACATAATAAGAATAAAATAAAAAATACGCAAAGCAAAGCAAGACACAAGACAACTCAAACATGTGTGTAAGCACTTAAGGAACACAAATAAAGTAAGAAACTATGTAAAAATGACAATGAGAACCTCAATAACAATGCTTTAGATATATCCCATTGACTGGGATATGCAGCTCCTCTCCATCCAACTTTGACAGTTGGAAAGCATTGTGTTGTTTGCATTGTGTGATCACATATAGGCCACTCCACAAAACATCAAAATTTATGTGTATTATAGTATTGGCCCTATATTTATCCCATTTTAGGATAATTTATCCTTATTTTAAACTTCTTGGCATGGATTTCTTGTCAAAATAATTCTTTATTTGTTCTTGATGAGTTGTCATGGTGTGTATAGCTTGATTTCTTGCCTCCTCAAGCTCCATTAACTCACATAACTTGATCTCCATGTTGTAATTCTTCATCAATTACATCTGATAGGTAAGATATAAATTTGGTAACTCAAGTGAGATAGGAATTCTAGATTCCCTTCCATAGACAAGTTTATATGGTGAATTCTTAATTGCTCTTTTTGGGGTGATCCTATCAGCCCAAAGGGCTATCCTCAACTTGGTGTGCCAAGTCCTTTGATTATCCTCCATTATTCTCTTTATAATCCTTATTATATTCTTATTTTTGGACTCATATATTCCATTCCCTTTGGTTTGGAGAAGGTACTAAGATAGATACCATGCTTTAAATCCCATTCACTTGTTCTTATTCCTAAGAAAGATAAGGCATTGTCTAAGATTATTGTTGAAGGAACTCCAAACCTTATTAATATACCTTCATAGAAGTCAAGGACTAAGTTTTAATTTGCCTCCTTAAGAGCTATATCCTCCACCCATCTTATAAAATAGTTAGTGGCTATCAACAACCACTTATGACTAGCACTAGAAGGTGGATTGATTAGACTTAAGAAATCCAAACCCTATTGCATGAAGGGTTGCTCAACCTGGATTGGATGAAGAGGCAAGGTAGCTATCTTTTATTTTCCATAAAAAATATCACACTTTTGGCATTTAATTACCCAAGCATGAGTGTCTTTAAACAAGTTAGGCTAAAAGTAACCATCCCTCACAATCTTAATAGCTATGGTTCTTGGAGCAAAGTGACCACCAGTTGGTCCATCATGGAATTCAAATAATACTTTGTTAATCTGATCTGAATCAAGACACCTTAAAAGCACACCTAAAAATTCCTTTCTAAATAGCACTCCATCAATAAGTACATAAGGAATGGATTGTAGCCTAAAGTACCTTCTCTTGTCCCTATCAAGACCTTGTGGACACTCACCAGTTTGAAGGAAATGGATCATATCCTATGTCTAAATTCTCATAGATGAAGATGCAACTAATATAGATTCATCATGAATTACCAAAACAAATTCCTTTTACTCTTTCAATTCTGAAGCGAGATGCTCACATAGTCTTTTTCCTTTCACTAACTTTGTTGTCTTGATCTCTACAACATATTCCATTGCCTTTATGATCCAACTTGCCCTCCTTTCATTCAAATATTTTCTCAATATAAAGTCTTTCACACTATTATGAGGCAAAAAAATTTCAATCTTGTTGTTAAACAACATATGACTAAAAAAAATTTAACTCCTTATGACTGAAAGTACTTGTTTCTCAACATACATGTATCTTACCTCATAGCCTTCTAAACCTTGACTAAAGAAGGCAATAAGATATTAAAAAATTTCATCATTAGCTTGATTAAGCATTGCATATATTACCTCTTCATTCACAAAAGTATACAAGTTGAAATCTTTAGATAAATTAAGACTTGCAAGGGTAGGAGCTTGGGCAATGGCTTGCTTGATCTCCTCAAAAATTTCTTTCCTCCTTCTTGTCTAAGTGAGTACTTCATATTTCCTTAGCATAGAATTCAAGGGCTTGACCAAGGTAGAAAATTTAGGAATGAATCTCCTTATGAAATTGATCTTTCCAAAGAAAATTTACAAACCTTTCTTATGTTTAGGCAAAGATAATGCCAAGATGGCACTTACCCTTTCAGGATCGATAGAGAGACCTTTCTTGGAAATAATGTGTTCTAAGATTTTGCCTTCATGAATATAAAACAAACATTTTTTGGGGTTTAGATAGATCCCAAACTCTCTACAACTCTGAAAATTCTACCTTAGGTGATTTAAATGGTCATTTGCATCCTTGGAGAAAATTGTCACATCATCAAGATAAACTAATATAATGTCATTGATTAGTCCTTGGAAAGCCTTATCCATTACACATTGGAAAGTAGCTCCAAAATTTAATAATTCAAAATGCATTTTACTATAATCATATGTACCCCATTTAGTATTAAAGGCTATCTTATATTGGTCACTTTCTTTCACTAGAATCTGATTATACCCTAAATACCCATCAAAGAGAGAAAACCTTTCACTACTAGCCACAAATTGGAAGATTTGTTCCATGGAAGGGATTGGGTAAATATCCTTCAAATACACTCTATTCAAGTCCCTAAAATCAACACACAACCTTATCTCTCTATTATTTTTCCTAATAAGAACTAGGTTTTCCAACCAAGATGAATGCTTAATGGAAAAGATGATTTTGGACTCAATCAATTTGGTGAGTTCTTTCCTCATGAGAGGCTCAACCTTGGGATTGATTTGCCTTTGTCTTTACTTAATAGTCTTATAATTCTCATCTAACTATATAGTATGTTGATCTAGATTCAAATCAAAACCTTTTAAATCACTATACTCCCATCCAAAGACATTAGAAAATTATTTGCATAACTCAATGAAAACATGCTTCTCTTTGCTAGTAAATACCTTCCCAAGTGAAAGAAATTTATCTTTAAAGATCTGAACCTTCTCATAGTTTTCCTACTTGGTAGATATGCTTACCTTCTCTTTCTTTATCTGTTCATCATCATTGAATATGCTCTCAAGAGTGACTAGGCCTTTAGGGAGTTTGTTATACTTCAATTACACAATCTGCTCTCCATATTGTTGTTGTAATTTAGACTAATTCTTGGAAGAAAACTCAGCTTCTTCTTCTAAAAAATGTGTTATTTGCTTATCACTATTAAACACCTACCAATTAGAGACATTATCTAGTATGGAGGGCCTTATAATCACTTTTAGATGAGATTGGTTCTTGTCTTCTTTTATCCCTTTTGGAACATCAAATTGAGCTCCAATTGTTTCCAACCTATCAACATGATTTTTATCTTCCCTTGGAATAGATGTGATGTTAAAAGCCATGAAATATTCTACAATATCCTAAACTCTATGTTTTTATGACTTGAGCAAGGAGTTCTTGGTCTAATTTTGCCCTTTAACTTGATTCACAACAAGCTCATTATCTCCATACACCTATAGTTCCTTAACTCCTATTATTTTAACCCATTCAAGGTGATGGATAAGGGCCTCATACTCTACCACATTACAAGTGCATGAGAACTAAAATCTAAAGGTTGAATAATACCCAAAAATGAGAGAGAATAGAATGAGGAATGAAAAAAACTAACCAGGGGTTTGATTAGACTCATGATGTATGCCAAGAGATGCACGTATAAGCATAGAGTCAGAGTGTTAAACCTATTGAACCTACTTTATACATGGTGATCTTGAGAGCTATTCATCAAAGCTGCATTGATGTTTGAGACTTGAATCCAAAGCACAAAGTGTTTTCTATAGAAAAATGAAATTAGGCATCATAAGTATGAGTAACCTATAATGACATAATATTTCAATTATGTTGAGATGATTTAAATGTGAATACCTATAACTAAGGATAATGATAAAAAATGACCAATAATAGAGTTACAACTATTTACATTTAAATAAAAATCAAAGACAAAGAAAAATAAAAACATAAATTATCCCAACTTAAAATCAAGATATGAACAATCAAGACTTACATAGGAACAAGTATGTTTAAAAACAAAGTAAGAACATCTTAATAACATGGGATCAAGATATGAATAATTAAGATCCATGTGGACCATCAAGATGTACTTGGAAAAGAAACAAAGTAAGACCAAATAGGAACACAAAAGACTAAACAAACAAAATAAAAATCAAATAAGCATGCACACAAAATAAAATATTTTTGAGTTTTTGATGCTTTATGAATGTTTTTGGAATTTTCTAAGTATCTCAACTTGATTAAGAATTAAGAGATACATAATGGTCCAACTCATGAAATGGCGAGAGCATGTCAACTTAAAATGCTCGTAAGATAACAAGAGCATGTGAAAAAGGGGGACTAAGTTGACCTCAACATGAATTAATCACAACCTACATAGTCCCACGAATACTTCTAGTCACAGTAGTTATGCCAATACAAAAGGTGATGAAAAACCAACAAGGTCACAACAAGTTCATAAATAAAGGTGAACGACAAGGCAAAGGATAATGGTAATGACCAGGTGATGTGGTAATGCATGATAAAAAAATCATTATACCTAATTTTACCATAGACATTTATAATTAAGAAAAAACATCATAATTTTGATTTTCCCAAAGGTGGTTATAATTAGGGGTAAAAAATACACTACTAATTTTTCCATAGGTATTTATAATCAGTCATACCAAATAAGATGATAGATGAAAGATAACTTTCCAAATAAAATGTCTCACTACTTCCATAGACTATCATTCAATATGGCATTATAAAACTATTAAAACTAGATTAGAATCCCCCATTAAAAGTGCAAGAAGAACCAAAGGAACCAAGATCAAGATGAGGTAAGCATGATGGCTAAAAACAAGTCTTGGTAATATTAAAGGAATGGTATTTAAAAAATGATCAGAAGATAATTGGCTATAGTGGTAATAAAGTTTCCCCTAAATAATTATTGGCTTAGTTTTTCATAAAACAACAAGAGTGTGGGCTTAAGTTTCTTGTAAAATTGTGAGCTAGTGGGACAAGCTACTTGCAAAATGCTTGTAAAATGACAAGAGCATTCAAACTTACAAAATGCTCACAAAATGGTAAGATCATGGTGAAGGTAACTAAACTGACCTCAATAGGAATTAAGCATTGCCTACATAGTCTCATAGGACCACAAGTCAATGTAGTTCAAACAATGAGATAAATAGAACATAATGGTATAAAATGCATAAAATAAAATGGTCTATAGGGTTAGAGACAAGGTGAGGGTAATGGTAAATGTAAAAATGGTTTTCTTTCTTTTACTGATATGGAGATACACGTCCTAGTCAATATGTGAGACAAATAGAATAATTGATCAAAAAAATTGCTACTCGATACCTTTTTAAAATAGTTACTCTATTAAAAACATGTTGTAGATCTAGATTTCAATAATGTGTTTGCGATCCCCACTGGTCATTGATTATGCTTCCTTCAAACATAGAGACAAGATGTCTTTGTATCCTCTATAAAGGAAAGTGTTACCAAAGATGGTAATGAATGTTAGGTCTAGGATAAATGATATAAATGGTTAACAAATAGGTGGATGAAAATAGAATGTATAATGAATGGGAAACAAATGAAGATCAAGGAATTTAAGCATACATAATGTTATTGATTCTAAATTTGACATAATTTTGGTTGTGGCAGAGTCGAAGACCTTTGAATATGTTCTCGATAGGACCACTAGATTTTTTTGTTGTTTAGTCCTAAGAGTAGCTACCAGCTGATTATGCTATACATTAGAAGCTATAATGATTTGATCATTGATAATGTCTTTAGTAAGTAGTGAAGAACTTTTGTGCTCAAATATTGGTGCTTCAATGAGGTTTTCACCAATGAATTTGTCTTGATTATCCCATAATGCCTCATAAAAAAATTCATGAAGAGATTAGCATTTAACTTTGATTATCTTCTATCACCTTCAAAAAAATTTCACTAATAGATGCTGAGTGTGATCTTTGATCATTCCCTAACACCTCTGAAAAGGTTTCACAAGGAAATTATTCTTCTTCTAAATGAATGTGGTCTTGGTCTACCTAATATTATGTAAATGGTATGTCACCATGGATGTAATTCAATAAAGTGTGATTCTATTATTCATAATTGACACTTATGGGGGGTAAAATGTCAATATAATGGCTATGTTGGGTGGGGGAAATGGAATGATGAAAGGTAACACAATCCTCATATAAGATACTAGGATAATTTATGTTGATTCTAAAGTAATCATCCTCAAAAACCATAGAAAGATCACAAATATATTCAAATTGATCTGCAAGACAAGTGTAACCAATGTTGTAACAACCATGATTGTATTATATTTTTGAAGCTAAGTTAGAGTTAATGAACTCTAAATCTGATGTTAAGACTAATAGTGATTTTGCTTCTAATGTTAAATATGATGTCAATTCAGAAAGGGAACCTAACTCTAATGTTTTTTCTTCATCTAATGTGGTCTTTTCTATAATAATGTTTAGTCTAATGCTTGTTATTGGATAATTAATGGCCTATGATGGTATAATGGGCTTTATAAAAATTGTTTTATCTAGGAAGGGTTCAACATAGACTAGCCCATCTAAGTGAAGCCTGTGAACTAAGAATTTGACTCAAGAGAGGATGGTTAGTATGGTGTTAGTTTCAAAATGAAATAAACATACTAGATAGAATAACATCTCTAGGCCTAGACATTAGGGAGAGCTTAGTTAATAAACATTAATAAAACACACAACTAAAATGCAAAAGAAACCTTATTTTACCTCCCTTAAATGCTCCAAAATGCTTGTTGTAGTGGTTTTCTCAGCTTGTGCTCATGAAGTCCTTGGCAATGGAAGCTTGGATACCTATTTCTCTCCTTGGCACCTTTGGCTTGTGGTTTGGCTTGTCTTGGAATCAATTAGGCATGGTAACACTAGTTGCATGAAGCTTTGTAATCAATTCTACATTATAGCTTTGCATAATCATGTCTTAGAAATGATGTTCATGGCCTCTCTATTTATAGATTTTTGAGAATGTCTAGAATCAACCTGAATCATCCATCCTGAGATTAAGATGTGTGGTTGAGTATTAATTCAGTTTTTGGAATTAAGTTTATAATTATCCTCATAATAACATTGGAAGAAGGGGTAAATAAGAGGCATGGAGATCATCATGGAAGTCATTGATGAGGCATAGAGTGCATCATGGAAGGCATTAACGAGGCATGGAGGGCATGAATCTTGATATTTATGGCATTTATGGCCTATGAATGTCTTCCCAAGAAATGAGGTCACCTGATGATGTAGATATTCAATATTCATTTCCAACAAATGTATTCAATAAGTTTCCATGGAAATCTTAATTAGGCTTTGATTTGGATTGATTAGATCTTAAGTATGATTAAGCACTTTGTGCACAAATTACTCAAATTGATCATAATGCTTTGTTATTGGTCCAAAATTTGACTAGACTAGAATTAGAAGGTGATGTTAGATGTGTTAGATCCATTATCCCGTTTAGGATATTATCAATAACAAATAAAAGAGGCATGTGTCTTGTGTAAGAGAATAGATAGGAAAGAACAATCTAGAGTACCTAGGTGCAAAATTGTCATTTTGACTCAGAATGATTTGATCAAAGTTAGCTAGCCCATAAATTGCATTACCCCATTCAGGGATACCCTAGCTAGAATCAACACTTGAATATATCAATTTCAACTCATTTAATGCATTTTAGCATTTTTAGGCTAAATTATGCACTTTAGGTGGAAATTGGTCAAAAGCCTAGTTGGAGTTTATTAGTGGCCATATTTAGGTGTCTATAGTTTTCCCCAATTTGGGAAGGTGTTGCAAGATATAAGTATAGTAACATATTCTCAAAGAATGAAAAGGTCATGTATGCCTACAACTACAATGTTGATAAACTAACTATATGATGTCCCCTTGAGGGAATGGTTGGCACAAGTAGGTCGGCAAACAGTCCCTCAATAAGAAGTGAAATGAGGGGACCAACAAAAGGAAAGATGATGGGGTGAAAACATAATGATATTGAAAAAGTAGTTAAAATCACTGAGAATGTAAGTGGGATGGTGTATAAGGGTTGGCCTAAAGGCGGTTATAAGCATTGGACCCTGATAGTGGTAACGTGGTATGATAACACAATGATTTGCCTAAAGGTAGTTATAATCATTGAAAAGATGGAGATGCCCTAGTTAGGATAGATAAATAAGATAAAAACATGCCCCTGTATGGGTATAAAAAGGGAAGTGGCAATAACACAATGATTTTCCCAAAGGTAGTTATAATCATTGAGAAATATAATTGAGACGATGTGCAATTATTTGCCCATAGGTGGTTATAGTCATTGGACCCCGATTATGGAAAACATTATAAACTTGGTCGAGGATGATGATAACTTAACATAGAGGGTAATGATGAATTGTAACAATTGACTAATAGGGATATGCTCATCCAAACTAATAAAGGTTGAGATTCTTTCATGTTTAATTACTCTGTTTGGGATATGATTAGGATGAAATTGAGATGTCAATACTAAAGAGATGCCACCATTATTGAATAGACTTCTTGAAGTTGAGGTTTATTATTTCACATGTCGGTAGGCATAATGATATAAAATTATGAGGACTTGGCTGAAATATACATAAATACTGACTCTCATAATCCAATACTCAATAGAAAATAATGCACCAATGATAGAAACCATGATGACAATGTAAACATATAAATATGGATGGATTCAAGAGTAATTTTGGTCAAGTAATCACTTAATGAAAACACATAAATTGAGTCAAGTTAATAGTGCTAAAAGCAAATAAATAGGTAGACAAACAAACAAAATAAATAGAAACAAACAAACAATGTAATAAAAACCATACAAACATTTCCCCTAAAAAGTAGGCAATAACTAAACAAATGAACAAAATAGGGGAATAAAAGAAAAGGAAGGGGGTGGTTGAGCTATCTCCATATGCACTAGGAAAGTGGATGTTTCCTACATAGTTTCATGGATGTAATATCTAATACAAAACTTCAGGCTAAATGTAGTTCTCTCAAGGAATGGGAAGAATGTGATAATTGAAGAAAACAAATAGAATGGATGTGATAGAAGAAGAGGAATGGTCTTGAAAAATGGCAAGTTCATGAGATAAAAGTCCAAAAATGATGGGGAAATTAAGTGAGAAGTGGTTTGCTTACAACTTAGTAAGGGTTCCTAGAATCCTTAAGGCAAAGAAGCGGTCAAATGTTTTTGATTTTTTCTAACGATTTGACAATTATTTTTGGAATTTTTTGAAGTATCTCGACTCGATTAAGAATGATGAGACAATAAATAGTTCAAGCTTATAAAATTGTGAGATTATTCAAACTTAGGTTACTCATAAAATAGTGAGAGCATGGCCTAGATTACTTGTAAAATAGTGAGAGTGTGGCTTAGGTTATTCATAACATGGAGAGAGTGTGGGGAAAAGGTGACTGAGCTAACCTCAAAAAGTATAAATCACTACCTACATAGTCCTAGATTAGGACCTCAAGTCACTATAGTTTTGCCCTATAGTGGAGGAATTTTACTAGTGTAGCAGTCAATTCAAACAAAACAAGCACAGTTGGTAAAAAGGCATAACATGGCATAAAAAGTGGAAATTTGGTACATCAAGGCTTAATAAACAAATGTTGCCCCTAGATTTCCTAGAGGTAGTTATAAATAGGACACAATGCCATAGATCAATGGTACTAATTTTCATAAAGTTAGTTATAATTAGTAACAAGACCAATGATAAGAAAGGAATAACAAATGAAGGATGCAACTGCCAAAACTTCTATCACACTGCTTCAAAATATGATCTCTATTTGAAGTACTTAAACCAACTGATGAAATTGATTAGATTCCTTGATACTAAAAATATGTAATGAATGTCAAAAAACCAAGGTCAAATAGGCTAGGCTTTAGAACACATTAGGTCAATAGAATAGAATGGTAAAATAGATACAGCTAATAGAATGGTTAAGACTAATATTTGGACAAAGAAGAATAGTGATAAAATGGCATAACTAAAATGGTCCTTAAAAACAATATGCCATAGTGATCAATCATAGTACTACTTGAGATGAATTATTCATCAGCTCAGGAAGTTCATCTTTGTCTGATGTGGCAAGCCTGTATGCTCCTGATCCATAATCTATAGTAATGATGAAAGGCCCTATCCAATTTGGTTTAAATTTTCCTTTATGATTCTTCTCAACTATGGAATTATTTTGGTTTTCCTAAAGAATAAGATCACCAATTTCAAATGTTCTATACTTAATATGTTAATTAGAGTGTCCTTTGAGTTAGTTCTGATATTCTTAAAGATTATTGAGTGTAGTTGTGCATTTCTCATCAAGTAGGTCTAGCTCTTGCAAGTGAGCTACTTGATAGTCATGATCATCCAAGACATGCTTGAAAGAGATGTATAGTGAAGGCAATTTGACCTCAATGGGAAGGATGACTTCAGTACCATAAACAAGTGAGTATGGATCGGCTCTTATGGGGGTACAATGATTGGTACAGTATGCCTAAGGGGTAAGGAATATATGTAGGTGCCAAAAATTATTGACATCATTAAAAATAATAATAATAATATTGATAATGGTTTTATTTGATGCTTTAGCTTGGCCATTACCTTGAGGGTAATATGTTGTAGATAATTTTTTTGTGGTGTTATATTCAGTACATAGTTATTCTACATCCTTTTTCTTGAATGATCTTTCATTATTAGATATAATATTAGAGGGGATACGGTAGCGGCAAATGAGATGGTTAAAGATGAATTTGGAAATTTTCTTTCCAATAATGTAAGTGAAGGGTATAGCTTCAACCCACTTAGTAAAATACTCGATGATAGTAAGGATATGTTTCTAGCCATTAGATGAAATGGGATTGATCTTCTCAATAAGGTCAAGTCCCCATACAGAAAATGTCCATGGTGTCAACATCAGTTTCAGAGTTTTGGCTTAGGCATGAATCATATTAGCATACCATTGACATTTATCACACTTCTTTACATATGTAGTGGCATCTACATCCATCATGGGCCAATAATAAATAGTACTCAAGAGCTTTTTGGATAGGACTACCCTGTTAGAATGAGCTCCACATACCCCTTCATGAAATTCTCTTAATGCTAGTGTAGACTCTACTAAAGTTAAATAATGAAGTAGAATTCCATCAAAACTACAATGGTAAAGGTTGGATCCAAGTAGAGTATAATGATTAGAATGATGAATGATGGCTTTGTTTTGTTTTTAAGATAGGTTAGGTGGTAGAACTTAGTCATGAAGGTAGTTATAAAGGTTTGGGTAGCAGATAGAATTACGACCAACAATGTCACAAATCATTGCGATAGTTAAAGGTTCATGAGTTGGTGCTAATAAATTCTTGATAAGGAATTGATACTCTCTAGCTTTATCTATTTATCAAATTAGAGAGCTAATAGTAGCCATGGCATATTCATTTCTATTACTATCCTTTGATATGTGCTTAAATTGAATGTTGATAATTTATTTATTAAGAGTGTCAAACATGGCTTTATCTAGAACTAGCTTATCATCTTTGGTCTAAAAATGATATATGACCTAATTGATGATTAACTAAGAATCACCATAAATTTAGAGATGAGATATGTTCTAATGCACTACCTTTCAAAGTCCTATAACAAGTGCTTCATACTCAAGCATGTTATTTGTATAAGGAAAGCTAATTCTAAATGATTTAGGGATTAAATCCCCCTATGGTGTGATAAACAATAGGCCTACCCCCATTCTATGTGTAGTAAATCAACCATCAAAATATAGCTTCAAGGGTTACTCCTCAATGGGTGTGTTGATGATGGTCATTATGGATTCATCAAGAAATTTAAATTTGAGTGGTTGTGTCTGTGAGAGGTACTTCAGCAAGTTGATCTACAAGAACTTGTCCCTTGATTGCCTTCTAATTGACATACTATATGTCAAATTCATTGAGAAGTACGATCCATTTAGCCATTCTATCTTACAAAGCTATTTTAGATAGTAGATACTTGAGTGGATCTACTTTTGAAATGAGCATGGTTTTATTATTCAACATGTAATGGCATAGTTTTTGAGCTACAAAGACCATGGATAGACAAGCTTTTTCAATAGGTGTAGATTTATGCTCATATGTGATGAAGGTATGGCTTAGGTAGTATACAACATGCTCTTTTTCATTGTCATCATGTTGAGCTAAAAGCACCCCCAAAGTATGGTCAGTAGCTGATACGTATAACAAGAATGGCTTTCCTGAAATAGGAGGTAATAAGATAGGTAGATTAATAAGATAGTCTTTGAGTTGTTAAAAAGTTGTTTGGTAGTGATCATCTTAGTAAAATGTAACTCCCTTACTTAGAATGTGTGTAAATAGATTATACTTGTCTGCTAACTGAGAGATGAAGCATCAGATTGATTGGATCTTATCTTGCAAACTACAGAGTTACTTTAAATTAGTTGGTGGTGGCATCTCGATTATAACATGAAATTTAGCCAGATCGACTTCAATACCTCTGTAAGACATGATGAAGCTAGGTAATTTTTTTGAGGTTATGCCAAACACACATTTTTTTGGATTGAGTCTAACTTTGTACTCCCATAATCTTTCAAATATCTTACATAGCATTGTTGGATGGTCAGCCCTAGTTTTAGATTTTTTTAATATGTCATTGACATAGTCTTCAACAATATCATGCATCATATCATGGACTATGATAGTCATGGCCCTTTGATATGTAGCTCCAACATTTTTAAAGCTAAATGGCATTACCTGATAACAAAATGTTCCTCATAGAGTGGTGAACATTGTTTTATGTTGGTCTTTTGGTACTATTTTGATCTGGTTGTATCCTACAAAGCCATCCATGAGTGAAATAATTTCATATCTTACCATGGATTCAATGATCATGTTGATATTAAGTAATTTAAAATCATCTTTAAGATAAGCTTTGTTGATGTCTCAAAAATTAGAATAGATTTTGATCCCTTCAAAAATTTTACTAATGGGTACCACATTAGAGATCCATTATAAGTAGTCAATGGATTGGATACATCCTACTTCTAATATTTTTTCCAAATCTTTGTTTACTAATACATCAATGCAAGGATGCATCTTACGTAGTTTTTTTTACTGGTTTGGCATCAGGATTAACCATAAGGTGGTACAGAATGAAGGTGGGGTCTAAACATGGCATGTTAGAATAGGCCCATACAAAGATATCTACAAATTCTCTCAATAGAGCTGTAAATACTTCATGTTACTCCTCAATGAGATACATGCCTAATTTTATCCATTTTGAATTAGATGGAGTCCTGATGTTTACCTCTATTGTATCTTTGACTAGAAGGGTTGAACCATCTTCTAGGATAGTAGGCAATGACTTGAACTGTTGGACTATGTTAGGGTCCTCTGCTAGGACTTAAGCTTCAACTTCTTCTAGGCATGATGAATCTAAATCCCCTAAGGGATATCTGGCCATGTTACAAAAATAGTTTGAAATTATTGAAGAATTTAATCAAATACTTGTTTTTATGCAAAATTGAACTTGTATCCATAGGCAAGTTCATCATTGGTGGTCTCTTGGTCTAAATTCAAAGAAGAATGAACATTCCCATCTAATGGTGCCTGAAACAAGTTTTCACCACTAGACTATCCTTTATCTTTAGTTTTTCCCTAGTCCAAAAACATCTCAAAGAGGTTTTCACTTTGGGACCTCAATATTTTAGTTATTTGTTTTTAGCTAAGGGTGTTCACCCACTCTCCAAAATAGGCTATAGGATCTAATGTAATTGAGAATCCTGACTTGTGAACTCCCAATGAAATTTTGTCTCTAAGGCCTAAGAATTCATAAAATGCCTCATCATTCTATAACTCATCAATCAGTAGATTGAAATTTTGTTGATCCTAATCTATCAGTTGGAGATAATATAATAGCAATGGGTTGCAATGAATGAGTAGGGTAAGGGTACAAATGGCATTGTTATCAAATAGGTTGGTTTCAACTAGGTCATCAAAGGTAAGGCTATGATTAGACTCTACTTCACTATCGATATCATCATCACTAGTTATTGGTGATGGAGTTTAAATAAGATATGTGGGGTCACCTCCAAGTAATTTAAATCCAATTTCATAAGGTTTTTCATACTTAGTCATGGAAATTGGCTTGATGGTTCCTTGTTTATTTGGTCTAAGGCCTCTTCCTTCATAATAATTATGCTCGATGATCCTAATGGGAATATGATACTTTGCACTTTTATAAAAATTAGCTTGGTTGTCATTGTATAACCATGATTCATCCCCTTCAAGAGGGTCAAGTTTTATGCTAGATGTTGGTACAAATTTTAGAGGTCCCTTATCTTTGTTCTTTTGTTTCCAATACATATATGGGGTGACTTTAGGATAGCCAAAAGTTTTTAGATTCTAAGGAAGATTGATAATATGAAATGTATCATGGGTCACATACTCTCTTGGTCCATTATCTAAAATGGTGAAATGATTAGAAGCTTTGGAAGGTAACATGTGGGAAAGGGAATCCAAATTATTATGATCTATATAATTATCTGATGAAGGATCAATAAGTATAGCCTTTCTTTTATCCTATTTGGAACTTGGATTCATGCCATACTAATAATTTTAGCTTTGAAATTTGGCCTCAAGATGTTTCTAGTGTTCATATGGGTGTAAATCTCTTGGAATATTCACTTCCATCCCTGAGTGGGAAAACTTGATACATTGGTGTAGCGTTGATGGAATTGCATAATTCTCATGTAACCAAGGCATACCTAGAAGTATATTATATGATAACTCAAGATCAATCACATGGCAAAGTGTATCATGGGTTAAAAGCCAAATAATAACTGGAAAACTAATGGTGCCTTGTGATTCTCTTTCTTGATTATCATAGGCTTTGATGGTTAGCATTTCTAGTTGAATATCTACCATTCTGTACCCAAGAAGCTTGATGAGCTTTAGAGACACTATGTTGAGACCTAATCCATTATATATAAGGACACATTTCACTTTATGTCTCTTTATATAAACTTCTATGTATAATGGGTTATTATAGAGTGGGCCAAGGGAATGCATATCACTTTAGTTTAATGTGACTTGTTGGGTTGGAGATAAGTGTCCAACCAAAGCTTGAAATTTATCAAGGGATATGTCACTAGCAATAGTGGATTGGGATAAAAACTCATTCAAGATGTTCTTTTGGATTAATGACATTTGCAAAAAATCTAAAATATAAATTTGTGATAGTGTCTTCTACAATTGTTACACAATATCAAATTTCTTATCTTGGTCAATATTGAATGGTTTATTCTGAGGTTAAATAGTCAATTGGATAATAGGTAAATTGGTAGATAGTTTTGGGCCTAGGATAGTAATCTTTAACCTTTGAGTTGTGATTTCACAATCAAGATTAAATATTGGACAATTATTGCTAATAAATGTTGGGAATAATGTGGGACCATATAAGACAAGTCTTAGTTGCCAGTCCACTCATATGTGGTCAGATGGCAAGGACAAGTTGTTGATATAAGGTCCAAAAAGTGAAGTCCTAGTTTGCCTGTATGCACTCCTAAGTCAAAGAAGGATTATCCATGTAATTTGGTTGAATTTTTTTTTATCAATGGTCTAGGCCGATTAGTGTTTGGTCTAGGATTAATGAAGATGGCATTAACACTACCCCCTACAATATGACCTACAACCCTATTATAGTCATGTGCAACTACATGGTAGGTTTATTGGTTGTTACCATTCTGACCTTGGTTTTGTTCATTGTTCTATCATTGTGGATTCTATGGCTGATTTTTTTGATTCTACCAGTTTGGCCTCTAATTTTGATACTATTGATTTTGCTATTACACTGGTCATTGTTGTTGTTGTTGCTTAATTTGTTATTAATGATTGTTGTGTCAGGGAAAGGGGTTTTAATAAATTCCAAGAGTATGATTGGAAGTGGAAGCACCATTATCCAATGTTATATCCTTATTATCCAACATATTCTCAATTAAATTCTTAATTTGGACACATCTTCATAGATTATGCCTATTGACCCGATGATAGTCACATAATTCATTTTCATGGTACCAATTAGGATAAAGAATGTCTTACAAATAATGCTTTGGTATAGGCCAACTAATTATATTAACGGTAGTAAGCTTTTGAAATATAGACTCAATAGGTTCTCCTAGGTCATGAAAGATATGACATACAGGCACGATTCTCCTAGAAAGAGGGGTTTGCAATGGTAAAGGTTATTGTATTTATTGTGTAGGTCTTGGTTATTATGCTTGTATCATTACTTAGATAGGTTTTTGGGTAAGAGTAAGCTAAAAATGTGGTATAGATGACATTTTCACTGTTTAGACATGATGGGATTCAGTTACTCCATTTCCCACAATATTCTTATTATAGTTGAATTGCTTCGGTCTTTCTTGGTTATTGGTCTGTGTCAGTTGTTATTCTTGTGCTTCAATAGGATGTTGATGTTGGCCATTTCCTTGATTGGTACCTTGATTTTGATTAGTTTAATTAAGATTGATGACTCCTTTATTGATGAGCACCTGCTCGATCAATAAACCTTTATCAATGATCTCTTTGAAAGTATCTATACATTATAGTTCCAGATGATAAACTATCTCACTATGAAAATTTTTAGTAAACACAGCAACTAATTATTTATCTAGTAAACTATGGGTGAAATGGCTTGCAAGGGCTCTCCATCATTGTATATAACTTACAAAACTCTCACCAGCTTTTTGCTTTGCTTGTGTTAAGTCCACTAATGAAATCTCATGTTCGAGATTATAGGAAAAGTGTTGCATAAAATTATCAAAAAGATCATCAAAACCTATTACTAAATTTATAGGCAACTTTAAAAACCACTCCAAAGATTGTCCAACAAAGCTCCTTGAAAATAATAGAAAAAGGTATATGCCACTATATGCCACTAGTTGACATGTGATAAAGAATTTAATTAAATGGGCCTTAGGGTCACCTTTCCCTTTGTATTTGTTGAATTTCAGTGGTTTGTATCCTAGAGGAAATAGTATTTATAAATACTCCATGTTGAATGGATAAGAACACATGTCATCCAATTTGAACTTTTTAGTATGTTTCCTAGCCTGAATGGTAGCAATTGCATCCTTCATCTATTGCAATTCTTGGGATAGGAAACTGGAAGGAACATTGGTTTGAGGGAGAATATTGGTTTGGGTAGATGATTAGGAGGTCATAAGTGGGACACTTTGACTAGGGTATTATGGAGATACCTATTAGGGTATATTGGTTTGGTTGGAAAATAGACTAGGAATATGCGTGCATGGATTAGGATATACTTGAAATTACAAATTTGGTTATATGATATTCTAGTTTGGGTTGACGATAAAGGTTTGACTTAGAGGATTTTTTGGTTGGGATGGAGGTATATAACTATACTATGTCTGTTATGGTTGAAAAGGGACATGTTGCCAACTAATCAAACCTTGATTTTGATTGAGAATTTGTGGACTAAGACCCTATCTCTAAATTTTTGGCACATTTTGAACCAATGATTGCCTAGTAGGTAATTAAGAAACATGGGATCCTCCTTGTTGCATGAATCCCTATGGGGAAGTGAAATTAGGTTTCAAATTTGGCATCTATTGCTGACTAATATTTGCACATTATTGACTAGTCATTGCTTGGTTTTGGATTGACATATTAGTCTGTAATTGAAGAGGTATATTTATCATTACCTAGTGAGGTGGAACATTAGTTGCCCCTAATTGAGGTGGCAATGTATTTGTCCTTTGTTGCATTGGTACACTAGATTATGCCTACTATTGTGGAATACTACTTGTTACTTGTTGAAGAGGAGTAGGATTCATCACATTCTATCATTGAGGTGTGACATTGGTCATTATTTGACTACCTAATAACATAGGTTGTACACTTAAGGAAGTCACTAGTTGAGGTTTGGATTTATAAACTCCTACTCCCTATTATGATGATCCACTCATGGAATTAACTACAGGCACATGTTGTTGGTTATTTGTTTATGTATTAATACCACTTTGATTGGGATTGGATGTTGTTTGCACATTATCCACTATATTTTTTTCATTATTCTACATAGAGGCCAAAGACATTTCTTCAATAATAGGCATATGTATCAAGTTTATTATCGAAGTGGTTTGCAAAAATGGGTCAAAACTTGGATTCTCTTATCCAATTAACTCTATAAACACTCTTGTTGAAGGAACTAAGTTAAAAGTGGTCTTCCATGATTATTTTTCCTCAATTAGATATATTAGGGTCTTGATACGTTGTTTGGACTAGAGCCATAGGATTTCTAGAAGAAGCCTATTAATCATAAATGATATTATGGTGCACTCTTACTAGGCTTGACAAATTTTCATGGGTGAAGTCTACTGGAAAATTGGCCCCTACCTCTGTGGTTCTAACCAAAATCTCATCTTTGTTATCTAAAAATGTTGCTCAAACAAAAATGGATCATACATGGAAGCCATATTAGTAGAATATGACTATTGAAGAATTGGCTCGTCCACTATGGGTATTGTAGCTAGGTATTATGCAATTTATTCTTGGTCTTGTTCTGAATAAGATGATGTGTTAACCAAATAGTTAGCCAAGGGATCTTGGCTTTGTGTCCCTAATTAGTATTATAAGAGGGATAAGAATCCATCTCATAAGCAATATTATATGTGTAGGGCTCTTGCACCATTCCTTCATGCACAACAACATTACTAATCCCTAGATTGTACATGAGTCCACTACGAGTGTAGGAATACATGCTGGGATCCATAGTCAATGCTTTGTGATAAAAGGTCAAAGAGTTCTACAAAATCTAAAAAGGAAAAAATCTAAAACAAATGATATTCTAACTTGGTCTAGATTTGTTAAAGAATCAAAAGGTTTATGAAAATACTTGTGAGGAAACAAGCTCGCGTGAAGTATCTAACATTTCATTGTTCACACAAAGATAAGTAAATGAACCAAAATTTGAAATGCCAAACTCTATGATCAAAGTGTTTCAAATTAGTCTAATCTAGGAATTTAAAAGTTGCTAGGTCTTTTGGCCAAACACGGCATCAAAATCTAAACTCAAACAAGGCATGTGCTAGGACTCTTGGCTAAATGACATCAAAATCTAGACTTTGAAATAGATGAAAGTTTTAATCTAATGAATTTGAAACACTTCTAACAAACACTAGGCATTTGATTCTTGGACATGAACTTGATCAACTAGGTATAAGGTATGAAACAAAAGGCACTTTAGAGAGAGTTTATTTTCTCATAAAATAGTGGTATAAAACTTGGCTCTTTTGACAAATAATATAGACAAAAGTGAATTGTGTAACTGTGCTAGACAAAAGATCACAAAATTATACCTTGGTCTAAAAATATAGGAACAAATTTTAAATCTATGTAAGAGGGTCTATGAAACAATATTTGAAATGTTTTGGATAGCGTAATGATGTTACACTACCAAAAAGGTATGATAAAAAAGTTTGTTTCAAAAAACTCTCTAAGGAAAATATAGTTTCCCATAATTTTGACAGCATAACACTACTTTTTTTAACTCAAAATGTTGTGGTGTATTGACTCAAATTTCAAGTGGTTAGCACAAAGTGGCTTAACTCTATCAAGTGATGATAATGATTATGAGTATTAAATAGACTTCAACCCAAATTGGAAATTAAACCTAGGTTCCCTCAAGTTTAGTGAAAATGGTGAACCCACTTAACACATCAACCCTATGAACTTATAAAGGTACAATTTCAAATTTATATTATAAGTGAAGGACATAAACAACTTTGGTAAAGGTCTAAACTCGATTGGGTAGCATAATTATGCCAAAGTGGTGATATGACTCCCAAGCTTTTGATGAACTTCTGAACAAGGAAAATTGATGATCTCACATGGGTAACATAACACCTCTTTGTTCAAAGTAAAATTAAGATGATGTGTTTGGTTTTGAATTGTTTGATTACACCAAGTTTTGACTCCAAACAAGACTTTAATCTAGGACAAAACTCAACTGATTAATTACTCTTAGACTCTAAAATGACAAGGTTTCTTGGCATTTTTGGAATCCATCTATATACATCATTTGAGAGGATTTTAAGTGTTCATCCAAAAGTAAATGCACATTATATAGTAGGGTTTTTACACCCCACCTTCTCTCAAATGACAGTACTATGACATGGACCTTGAGGTGTACCTTACACCAACAATAATTCCATGATAAGTGGGGATTTGTC
The DNA here is from genome assembly GCA_037957365.1 of Torreya grandis. Classification (NCBI taxonomy): domain Eukaryota; kingdom Viridiplantae; phylum Streptophyta; class Pinopsida; order Cupressales; family Taxaceae; genus Torreya; species Torreya grandis. Next base: position 5,189,329 of record JARHVA010000178.1, read on the forward strand.
AAAGATCTAAAAAGTTTATGAACATTCTAAGGGAATCAATTGCATAATGACTTTCATGCCAAATAATGCAAAAAAAAATCATGGATTTTGGGTCCGTATCACTTGGCTTGTTGCAAAAAGGTCTAGTCCTTTTTGTAACCACTACATCATGGTTATTTGCTCAGTGTAGTGTGATGTCTAAAGTTCCACTACATCCCATGTTCAAATCCAATTAGGATCCAAATGAATTCAATATTTGGAGGTGAAACCTCAGGTCAAAACTTCCCTAAATAACTCGTGATAGGTGATGAAGTCCCCCTCGTAAGCCAAGTTTGCATAAAAATAAAGAAAGCATGAAGATAGAAAGACTTTAGGGTCATTTTCAAGGTCACCCAAACTTTGATGAGTTTTTTGGGAGTGTTTTAGATGACTATATTTATAATCATTGGACTAAGCTACTTACAATAGGAATGGCACTTTTGATTCCAAGGGTTCCCTAAAGGGGATAAATAGAAGAGCATACATGTAACACCCCTCTTTTTGCCAAACAAAAATTAGATCAAGAAACTAAGGAAGACAAAAAGCTTAGAAATATGAGTTCATTTTTAATCCCAAATGAAATGAGGTGGTGTTCAATTGACCCCTTGATCTTAGTTGTAACTTTGAAAACTAATGCTAAAAACACTTATTAAGCACCTCAAATGTTACTTTAAGCACCAAAATAATGTTCCTAATTCATTTTTAAGTATGAAAAAGGTGATCTAAATATGTTTTTATCAAATCTCAAGCTTGGTCCTGCAAAAAAAATGTTAGCACATCCTTTATCCTTGAAGTTGTTTTGGGTTTTAAATAATTAACTTTAAAAAAAGAGCTCTAGATTTTATGTTTTAAGAAAAACACAGTGACTGATGTCGACTATATAACCAATGATGGTTATCTAACTGACATTGATTATACCAATAGTGACCGATGATATATATCCAACTGATGATGGTTTTACTAATCGATGTTGGTTACTATGTAAACCCGTAACAAAGAAAAATGGCAAAACAAAGTTAGAAAATCAAATTGCAAAAGTTTTAATGATCTAAATGAAGATTTTAAAGCTACATAATGATCTTCCTCATGTGTGGGATGCATCTGGTCCCACCATACATTCCATATGTGAACTAGTAATGTGACTCAAGAAAGGATGGTTAGTATGGTGTTATTTTCAAAATAAAAATAAAATGAAAGAAACACACTAGCTAGCATAACATCTCTAGGCCTAGACACTAGGGAGAGCTTAGTTAACAAACATGAATAAAAAACACAACTAAAATGAAAAATAAACCTTATTTTACCTCCCTTGTATGCTCTAAAATTTTTATTGAAGTGGCTTGCTCAGCTTGTGCTCATAAAGTCCTTGGCAATGGAAGCTTGGATACCTCCTTCTCTCCTTGGTACCTTTGGCTTGTGGCTTGGCTTGTCTTGGAATCATTTTAGCATGGTAACACTAGTTGCATGAAGCTTTGTAATCAATTATGCATTATAACTTTGCATAATCATGTCTTATAAATGATGTTCATGGCCTCTCTATTTATAGATTTTTGAGAATGTCTAAAATCAACCTGAACCATCCATCCTGAGATTGAGATGTGTGGTTGAGGATTAATTCAATTTTTAGAATTAAGTTTATAATTATCCTCATCATGACATTATAATAAGGGTAAATTAAGAGGCATGGAGGTAACCATGGAAGGCATTGATGAGGCATAGAGGGCATGAATCTTGATATTTATGGCATTTATGACCTAGGGATGTCTTCCCAAGAAATGAGGTCACTTGATGATGTATATATTCAATATTCATTTCCAAAAATAAGTATTCAAAAAGTTTCCATGGAAATATTAATTAGGCCTTGATTTGTATTAATTAGCTCTTAAGCATGATTAAGCACTTTGTGCAAAAATTACAAAAATTGACCAAAATGCCTTGTTATTGGTCTAAAATTTAACTAGATTGGAATTAAGAGGTGATGTCAGATGCATTTGATCCATTATCCCATTTAATATATTATCAATAGCAAATAAAAAAGGCATGTTTCTTGTACAAGAGATTAGATAGGAAAGAGCGATCCAGAGTACCTAGGTGCAAAATTGGCATTGACTCAGAATGATCTAATCAAAGTTAGTTGGCCCATAAATTATATTACCCCATTTAGGGATACCCTAGCCATAATCAACACTTTAATATATCAATTTCAACTCATTTAATGCATTTTAGTGTTTTTAGGCCAAATTGCACACTTTAAGTGGAAATTGGTCAAAAGCCTAGTTGGAGGTTATTGGTGGCTAGATTTAGGTGTCTACAAAGCCCATCAAAGAGAGGGAACCACTCAAGGTATGACTTGAAAAAATCTTGTCTATCAAAAGGAGACTCTTCTATGAGTGGAAAAAGATCAAGAGACAACTCTGTAGAGACTAGATTTTCAAGGAGATGAGGCTCTTTAAAAATATGTAAAATATGAATAGTTAACTCATCATAGTTCGAATCATCACAAATGGGTGTTTCAACAATAACATTGTGATCTTGGTTAATAATTGACCACCAAATATCAACTTTGAACACATTTTTATCCTCACAAGATGGCTCTTGAAGAGGTAATGGTTATTGTTGAGGCTTAAATATCAACACAAAATTTCTAAAGTAGGGAATAATTGGTTCAGGATGAATAATTATTTGTGGTTCAATAATAGACTCTCCAAAAAATAGACTATTGAATAATGGATCAACAAAATCAGGTTTGTCAAATAGATGTTCTTCAACAATAGGTTCAATAAATATTGGTGATGGGCCTAGAATGGTAATGATGGGATGTTGCATAGTTTGGTTGCTTACACAAACCAAAATAAGAGCTCCTAAAATGGTAACCTTTGTGTGTTTTGGAGCTTGATGGCATGTACATGCTAAATAATAATAGCCTAAAATGGTAAACTTCACACATTAGGGATCTTGATCACTCACACAAGCCAAAGGGGGATAACCTAGAATGGTAACCTTCAAGCATGGCACACATATCGAAAGAGGACACTTATAATGGTAACCTTCAAGCACAGTACACAAATCAAAGGGGAAGGATGAGGATGATGCACAAAAATTAGCATGGATCATATTGGTTTTCAATAAATAGGCTCAAAGAGGGAGATGCCCCCAAATAAGATAAAGTGCTCATTTCTGCCATAACAATGCTTTACCTCACAACTAGGGCTACAAGATACCCCCACTATGAATATACCTTAGTGTCATATTTAAAATATTGTTCTCTACATTTTCTAAGATTTAGACTAGGTTTTACAAATGTCTTAAACAAGGCATGTGTTTTGATATTCTCTAGATAAATGATAAGGTATTAAAGAGACTATAAAAAGGAGGGTGGCATAGTACCACACACAATTAGAAGAATTTGTTCACAGAATTACTCAACCTTGGGTAGGGTTGACAATGTATAAATTATACGAGTGTATGATAACTCAAAGACCTAAGTATAAACTAGTACACCAAATGTAGGTTAAGAGATATGCCAATACCGTAAAAGTTAGTTCAACTTTGTTGAGTTTCTACTAGGAAACTATAAGAAATCCCTTTGGATTATGAAGGTGACAATGTGAACCAAGAAACTCAAGATGTGAAAACATTCAATAATTCCTAAGTATAAAATTATAACCAAATAGGCAACACAACACCACCACATGGTAATAAGTAGTATAAAATGTGTTTTTTTAACTTAGAGTGTGAGTGATACACTTAATGACCTAATTTCATAATAATCAAATGATGATGAATAGTCTATGAATGACCTTCAATCCAAATAGGAAATTGAATCCAAGTTAATGAAGTCAAGTGCAAATGGGAAATTAAACCTAGTAACTTAGAAAGGTACAATTCCAAATTTGAATTATCAATGAAGGACTTAAAGATATTTGGAAAGTGGTTTAGACTTAAATAGGCAACATAACTATGATAATTAGACAATATAAACACAATGTTTAAGATGAATATTTGAATAAGGAAAAGATGATTTAGATTTGACCAACATAATGCCTCCTTGTTCAAGAAATGGTGGATAATGTGTTTGGTTATGAGGTTTGTTTTCAAGCAATTTTTATCTCAAATCAATGTCCAAGTAAGCTAAGACCAAAACAAATACAACTAAGTAATCATCCTAAACCCTAAACTAATAAGGTTGCTTTGTATTATTGAAATCCATCTTTATACGTGTACTTGGGAGGAATTAAATTATTCATCCAAAATAATAGCACATTAATTGGTAGGGTATTTTACACCCCCTTCTCCCAAGAGACAATGCAGTGACATGGACCTTCAGGGACACCCTACATTAACAATACTATGCAACAAGTGGGGTTGTTTAAAACTTATAATTTATGACCATCTAGATGGTCCCAAGTGTGGCTAACATAAGGGATGCAACATGTCAATTAGATCTGTATCAATTGGCTTGTTTTGAAAATGTCTAGTCCTTTTCACAACCATTACATCTAGTAATTACTTAGTTTAATGTGATGTCTTGATTGATCATACGTTCTAGGATAGCTTACCACGAATGGAGATGCTTTAATTGCTCAAGCCACCATCCTAGTGGGACAATCCCAATTTATATACCCCCCTCTATAGAGAGGGGTTGAAGTTAATGTTGGGAGATGAAACCCTAGGTCAAAGCTTCCGTAAATAAATTATGAAGAGGTAATGACCTCCCCTCCATAAGCTAATTGCATGAAATAAATTATCTAAGTAAAAAGGCTTTAGAGTTATTTTTAGATCACCCAAACCATACAAGTTTTAGGGAGAGCCTACACAACTTATTTTGCATGTCTTGGACAAAAGTATAATCATAACGAAATGATGTTTTTGGTCACCCAAGTTCTTATAGGGGATAGGGGGAGAGCATACACATGCAATTCTTTTTGTGCAAACTATAGACACTTAAAAACTACACACAAGCAGTTTTAGATGTTTGAATGTTTTTACCCCACCCTAAAGACCACCTAAACCATCTTGACCCTTAAACCAACCCTCTTAACCTAACCAAGCCACTATTAACCTATCATTATTTACATAGTACTATTCCAAGTCATTATTCAAAAATACTATTCATAAGTACTATTCACTATCACTATTAATGATGACAAGGATGTCACTACTCATGGTGACATGTCAGGTGACTCTATAGTGATATGGCAAGTGACATGGCTTAAAAGTGAGGTGGCTTGAAGTGGGACATCATACCCCACTTGGGACCCTTGTCAAAGGTGCTTGATGACATTATTAACCATCACAAGGGCCACCTTCCAAAGCATGGAAACTTTTTCCATAAGGAACCATCATTCAACATCATCTTTTGGCTTCACACATTAGAGTGGTGTCCAAAGTGGGGTTCTCACTTGTTGGGTGCTTTGGGAAAAGATAGAAGTGGGTGGTGGAAGGTATTTTGGACCCATATAGACACATGGGCATGATATCCACTTATTTTTGACACACAAAGTGGGAGACACACTTATAAATTGGTAATCCCACCATCTTTATCCTTCATGAACACTTACCCACCCATGTGGAAAAGATATAAGTGAGTGGTGGAAAGTATTTTGGACTCATTTGGGTCCATGGGCATTCTCTCCACCCATTTTGGACACATTAGCAAAGTGGGAGGCACTTTATCAAAGTAGAAGACACACTTTGTGAAGTGAGAATCCCACCACCCTTATTCCCTTAACCCATTTATCCACCCACTTGTAAAATTTCACCACATTTCCATTATTTGCTCATTTGTCATGTTTCTTGGCATTAAATGTTATAAATATGACCCCCATTTCACCCATGGAGATGAGGTATTTGGTTGGAGGCATTCATCTTGAAATTTTTTGAGGGCATTCATCTTGGAGGAGAGGATCTCAAAGAAACAAAACTCTATCAAAATTTCAAGCCATCACAAAGCATCAACAATATCTTCATCAACCATATTCATCTTGAAGCATGAGGTAATATTGTTTTATTTTGTAATTTCAATTTACCTTTACCATCTTGATGTCTTATTTCTTGACTTCTAAACCATAACCCCTTTGCCTTATTCTTTTCTTAACCTCCAAACCTATACCCCTTAACCTCTTATTTTCATTTACCCTTTACCATCTTGACCATCTACCCCTTTTCCCTCTTGACCATAGTTTACTTCTTCACCATTTACCTCTTTACCACCGAAACCTTCTTGACCTCTTAACCCATTACCATTTACCCCCTTGACCATTTACCCTTTTTCCCCTTTTACCATCCTAATCATTTTACCACCTTAACCATCTACCAACCCCAGCCAAACCTTCTTTTCTTAGCCCTTGTCTCATTACCAAACCAGAACCACAACTTTGACCAAACCAACTTTAGCATTAGCATTGAAAAACTATTATTTTATTTAATCATCTTCGTAGTAAAGCATTCTTGTACTTAATTTCACTAATTTGTTATTATTTAATGGAAGTACATTTTGTATCATTTATAAACTTTATTGTTTAAATAAGGTGGATTGACAGCCTCCTAGGAAGCTCTCACTTCTAGGATCTAGCTCATGCTAGGCAATCCACCCAACTACTTGTCTAACGAACAAGTTGTCTTTAAGTGATTTCTTATTTACATGTCATCCTCCCAAGACAAAGAGGAGTTATTCACAACCATCTGGATTCAATGTGTGTACTTTTGCCAGGTATCCTAACACACCCGTAAATAGTTTCTTTTCTTTCTAAACTAAGAACAAAAGTAAAAAAATCATAAAAATATTTTGACATGCTTGGTGAGACCCTTGAGTTTTTCTTGGGTTTATAGTTTTAGTACATTTAGTTGCATTATAAAAGAGTCATTTAGTTGCATTCTTTTCTAAAATTTAAGCATTCTTTCTTTCCTTCAAAATGCAAATTCTAGTTTATTTTTCTTATAAAACAAGTAAAAAAATTATCATTTTCTTTCTTGCATTTCTAAAAATCAAAAAGCACGCATCCCAGGATTAGGACTTGCATTTTCATTTTGCATTTAGGTTCATTCTATTTGTTCTTATATTCAGTCAAAAAGAAATCAAAAAATTCCTTTGGTTCTAAAATAAAGTGCATACATTGATTGTTTACTTGTCTTAGCTCACCTAGATTAATTAAAGGCATCATAATTAATCATAATTCACTTATATTACACAAACTAGACCACTTGCACAATCAAACATCAAACACACTTGAGACAAGGCCCAACTAGGATTTCATCTCCTAACTATAACCTTACCCTTTCCTGGTAATCTTACTTAGAGGTCACTACCAAGGGGAGAGCCCACTTAGTTTTCTAGTTGAATATAAACTTTGCATAAATGGTATATCAGGATAAGCACCTACGGTTATTGTGAGACTGTGAAGTGAGGGGATCAAGCCCCAAGTACCAAGACACATACCCAATCTAATATATATTTCTCTCTTGAGCACCTAAATATACCCTGAAACCAAACATATATTTCTTTCTAGGACCTATTCTACAAGCCAACTTCCCTCACACATTCTAACTAAGGCATAAGCCAAGAGCGAGATAAAATATTTACTAGGAGATAATGTAATTTAGTGTATGAATTGTTTGCCTTGGATATTTATCTTTTGTTTATTCTCTATTTGATTTTTAAGTTTTATTTCTTTCCCTTGCTCACATGGTATTTACTAGACTGCAATTGAGGAATCAAACCAATCAAGAACCACCTTCTTCTTCCTCTTCCTCTTCCATGGAGTACACCTTAGATGTGGAGGGATATCCCCATTATTCTACCCATTGTACCATACCTCCAATATTTTCTCAAAGAGATGTGGACTTCATGGCCTTCCTTGACAACAACCATGTGGTCCTCCAACACTACCTAAACACCTTATCTCACCACACCTCTACTATTTTGGTTCCTCCTATGGATCCATCATAGGCATGCTTCCCCCTCTTATGGTTGGCATTACCTCTACCTAAACTTTGATCACCAAACCCTCTTCCTCTACCAATATCCCAACCACTACCACCATCGAAACCCAATCCAACATTTTAGCATATAACCAAATCCCTCTTACACCAACCAACAATTCCAATGTAGGGATAACCTTACCTCTTTTTACCTATGCCCCATCTACCATAGGGGTAAATTATACCCCTATTTCTACCCTTCCTCTTTTTACTACCAACCCACCAATTTCCACCCCTCCAAAGTTTGGTACTTTCCATACCTTCTACCCTTCCACCCATTACCACAAGGACTACCACTCAACCTCAACCTACCACTTCAACCATAACCCCAAACCAACCCATGTCCGTCCCTCAACAAACCCATATAACATCATACCAATATGTTCCTAACCCAAAAGGATACATACCCATTTCATCCCAACCTTCAATGGCCACATACCAATAGATGGCATTTTCTAAACCTTCCACCTCTTATCCATACATTACAGCCACCCAACCTCAATCGAACCTACCAGCTAATTATGTATCTACCCAACCTCAAACTAATTTTATTAAGATGTTGATAGATAAAATGTCTAATCTAGAATCATCTAGTTTGAGGCCTCACGACCATTTATCCTATGACCAAATTTTTAACAAACCCATTCACCCATCCATCCCTATCTAAACTTATCATCCCCAATGGGAACTTCCCAAGTTCTCTAAATTTTAAAGTAAGGAGGATCCTCAACAATACATTAGGGAATTTGGGCATGATTTTTATTTCATTACCTATGATGATTACCTTCTTCTCTGCACTTTCCCCATGTCTCTAGCTAGCCTGACCTTAGATTGGTATAGTGCCTTACCCAAACATTCCATTGTCTCCTTCACCCCACTAGACCAAACTCTATTGGATCACTTTTAGATTAACATCTCCAAGAAATTATCCATTATCAACATTTATTCCATCTGGTAGTTCAAGGATGAGTCCATTACTAATTTTGTGGCTCATTGGAGGAGCTTAATTAACCAACTTTATTTTTTCTTGCCTCAACTTAAAATCATAGAGATTTTTTCTCAGGCATGTGCCAAACATATCTCCTCCACGCTACATTTCCAAAGCTTCAAGACTTTTGATGAATACTTTACCATGGCATGTAAGTGAGAGAACAAATCCATTGATGAAGGGAGGTTAAAAATAAAGAACAAAAAATCCACCTACAAAACCAACGAATCCTCTTCTTCCAAACCAAACAACCAAACTAATACCAATACTAAGGGAAAAGGAACCATGAATGTAGTTATCCTTAAATCTACTCCCCCATCATCTAAAAACCAACCAAATTCCTCAAATTCTTCAAATCAAAACCCAAGGAACCAAACTTGGAATAACCATAAATAATTAACTCTATTTGGAGAATCCTATGCTTCTATCTTGGAAAAGTTATTAAAAGTTAATATCATTCAAATTCCTCTTATTAAACCACCCCAAAAATTTGAATCTTCTCATCCTATACCTAGTTAGTACAATGAGAATGATTCATGTGCCTTCCATCACATGATAAGACATGATATCAATAGGTGTAATACCTTTAAGAACCTTATCTAATCCCTCATTGATAAAGGGGAGCTCACATTGGACAACCCCAATGCACCACCAAACTAATCCCTTAATATATTCTAGCAACCTTTTCCAAACCATGCTCTAACCAAAAATGAGAGAAACAACATCGAGTGCTCTCCTAATACCCATACTATTAACATGGTTCTTGACACACTTGCCACTAAAGAAGCCACTCACTAATCTACCTGTCCCTCACCTTCTCCACTTATTGAGGTAGTGGAGTTACCTTCTCCCCTTTTGGCAACCCAAATCAAGTAATTATGCCTTTCTCCTCCTCTAATCATCAATATAGGGGAGCCACCAACCTCCCTTTTGACTGACATACTAGACCATGCACCCATCTTACCTTCCTCACCAATTACCAAGCAACTCACCACTCCCACAAAAATCATTTTTAAGGAGGAAATATTTGTGTCTACTCCTCCCATATAGGATCCACCTTTCCCAACCTTGCATCCTTTGATTGAGGAAGAGGATAGGGTTACCATCCCTATGTATCCACCTAGGGGGTTATATTTTAGATCCACCATTCAGGGAATCAAACCAACCTACAAACCCTTCTCTAGGCTAGTGCAAAAATTGGAAGTTATATCCAGCCCTGACATAGATCGATCCACCTTCTAACATCAATTATGTCTCCCTTATATTACCAATCTAGAACCTCTAATCCCTTCTTTGGAAAACTATCCCACCACTGCTATTGACCAACCTAATACCATATCTACCAAACCAACCAAAACCTCCACCCAACCATCTAAAACCTCTGCCAAACTAACCAACCCTCAACCACTTAAGCCAACCAATACCCAAGTATCCAAGCCCTCTCCTAGCACCCCAACCAAATATATCAAAAACCTTGATGTAATTTTTACACCTAGCCATAATCACCCCTCTTTGAAGTTGGACTTAACTCCATCTATCCCACCAAAGAAACCACCAACCAAAGTAACCAAGAAGGTGGAGTTACCCAAACCTCTACCTTGAACTATACCCATACCACCTCCTTCCCTCTTACACTCTATTTTAAGATCCCATCCCTCTCTTATCCATATCACCTATTGCTCATCTACTAAACCTTTGCCTTTTTCTCCACCTAGACCCACCTCCACCAAATCATCAAACTACCCATCATCCTTAGCTAACAATTCTACCTCTACCTTCCCACCTATCACTAAACATTCACCCTCCACCTCTAAATCATCTACCTCCAAAACAACCATAACCAAACAATCCCAACCACAACCACCTACCAAAACCCTTCTACCACCAACAACTCCCATGGTGAATTCTACTTCTAAGAAGGTTACGACCCCTAAAACTATAAACATATCACCTCTAACACCTTTGTTTGAATACTATTCAACCATTATACAAAGGTTATTAAAAAACTCTTCCTTTAGCCTACCAACCATAAAACCCTTTTACCCTTCATGCCCAAAACTATCATAGTTCAATGACAACTTGATTTTATTATACCATAGGACATCGGGACATGATATAAAAAACTATAAATCTCTCTAAACACTCATCTATTAGATTTATTATGAGGATGATATATTAAGAGACAAACCTCCTATGTCACCCATACCAAACCAACCATCATCCATACCTACCAAACATGGTGAAAACTCATCCAATCCTCTACTCTCACCTAAAAGTGAAGATGAATCTGACCACTCTACTACCTCAACCTCTCCTTCTATCCATACTATCAATGTGGTTAGTAGATCATAGTAGAAAAATAAAGGGAAGGCTAAGGATGAGATATCTTCAAGCAACTTCATAAAACCCCAACAAAAATGAGCTTCTATGAGTTGATCTCTACCTCTCCCCATCATCTCCAAGCACTTATAGAGGCTTTTAAATCGATCAAGGTCCAATCCGATGACCCTCAACCTTTAGCTATCTTTATTGGTGCTCTTCAAATTTCTAATGTTATCACCTTAAAGGATTTAAAATACCTTCCATCTACACTAAAAACCCAAAAAACCCACTCTTTATTACTACTTAATTCAACCAAACTCATATCAAATAGGTCATGATTGATGGGGGATCTAACATTAACATCATCTCCTCTCATGCTTACAACCAACTCAACTTGTTAGACAATGTCATATCTAAATCCTCAGCTATCCTTCACTCCTTTATTGATACCATGGCCACTACTTTGGGAACTATCATCCTTCATATCTATGTAGGACCCTACACACTCCCTAAACTCTTATATGTTGTGGAAGGGTAATTTTAATACATCTTATTGGGATGACCTTAGATTCATTCTATGGCATGTGTTCCCTCTACCTTCGATCATTGCATCAAATTTGAGCTTGAAAGCCAGGTCATCACCATCCAAGTAGACTCAAGTCCTTTCTCAACATGCAGCATTACCTATCACCCTAATGATGTCCTCATACCCCCATCCAACACACCTTTAGTAGTTACACCTCAACTTCTAACCATCAATGAAGCATCAATTAGCTCATCCATCCCTTCTTGACATATTCCTCATTCATCATGAGTATGGGAAACTCACCAACTAGCCAAGATATGACCCCAATATCAAAACTATCATTCATTTTAGACCTCCCAACCATCAAATCCATTTTGTCTATGGGGGACTTGACAAACCCCTTGATGCTTCTATCACCCCTTCATCACCTTAGCCATTTACCATTAGCTTTTCTTACCTAGATAAACCAAGCTTTTCCAAGGCATGCCTTTATTGGTGTGCTTAGAAAGGATTTGACCTTGGATGATATGAGCAAGGATCACATGAGCTAGTCACCATTGAGACTAGGAAACCTCACAAGATGCATGGACTTAGTTTCATCATACCCAACAAGAAGCAACCCAAACCACCTATCATCATCATTGTTAAGAAGGATACCCTTTCCTCACTAACCTAACCTCCACTTGTATATGAGGATGATGTCATCATCCCACCCAATAAAATTTATATCAACATGATCACCCTTGGACCCCTAACTTATCAAAATAAGGGGTTAATTGTCACCATCCCTTTGACTCATCCTTAGATGATAGAGAAAGACTCTCTTACTATAAACATTATTCAACATCAAGATGATTCTTTCATTATCACCTACCTCAATGTGAGGGATTATTTTATCCATAAATCCCTTCCTCTTAAGAACTAAACTATGTTGAATGAATCCAATATTGATGTCAACTTAAGTACTTATGATAACCCCTACATTGTCAAAATAAGTTAATCATTGAATTCCATAGAACAACAAGATTATCCTTCTTTATTTCATGACCGAAACATAGAATTTGTTTGGTCCTATCAAGATATGCTTAGAATCAATCCTTCTATTTCCCTCCATAACATTGTCACTCATCCTGATGCTAAGCATGTTTGGTAAAAACTTCACAAGATACACCCTCGCATTGACCTTCTAGTTAAGGAAGAGCTTTAATGCCTCTTATCTATCAATTTCATCCAACTCATTGACTATCTCCAATGGGTTTTTAACATCATTCCCATTACCAAATCTACTAGGGGACTTTTCCTCTGTATCAATTTTCATGACCTCAACCTTACTTGTCTAAAAGATGACTTCCCTTTGCCTAAAATTGACTAACTTATTGACCTTACAGCCGAATATGAGATGTTATCTCTCATGGATAGTTTCTCAAGATATAATCAGATCTTGATTGCTCCTAAAGATCAAAATAAAAAATTTGTCATCACCCCTTGAGGAACCTTCTACTATAAGGGCATGTCATTTAGTCTAAATAACATTGGCATAACCTAACAGTAAACCATGACCTACATATTCCATGATCTCATCCACACCATCATAGAGGAATATGTCGATAATATCTTTAGAAAATATAAATCTTAAAAAAATAATTTGAAATCTCTTAACATTATCTTCGAGTGCCTAATCCATTTCCATGTCTGACTAAACCCCAAGAAATGTGTTTTTGGGGTCCTTTCAGGAAAACTTTTTGGATTTATCATCTCTCTTCAAAGAATCAAAGTAGATCCCACCAAAGTCAAAGTAATTATTGAAATGTCACCTCTAACCCATCTTAAATAACTCTATAGCCTATAGGGAAATATCCAATCCATCCATTGCTTCATCTATCAATTATAAGATATATGTCAACCCTTTCACCATCTTCTTAGGAAAGATACCTCTTTTAAGTGGACCAAAGACTATCAACAAGCCTTTGATTCACTTAAATAATATCTCATTTCTCCACATATTCTTATCCCTCTTAAATAATATCAACCCTTCTACCTTTACATCTCTACCACTGACCATTCCCTAGGGGCAATGCTCACTTACCGTGATGAACAAAATAAGGAACAAGCTACCTACTATATAAGTTAAAAACTTATAGATTATGAGACTTGATACACCCATAATGAAAAAATTTACCTTGCCTTAGTCTTTGTGGCTTCCAAACTACGTCATTATCTTTTGAGTAATAAAACCTTTGTCATCACTAATACTAAGCCACTCAACTATATGCACTCTAAACCATACCAAAACTAGTGTTATACTAAGTGGTTCATGCTCCTCACTAATTTTGACCTTGATTTCCTCCAAAAAAATTTGATTAAAGGGAAATTCATTACTGACCAATTGGCCAAAGCTCCTTTACCAGATAACCAACCACTTCCTCTGGCATTTCTAGATGAATCCATCACTACTCTTTTCCAAGAGTACATGACCTACCAAATGACTATATTCTTTGATGGCTCAAAGTGCCAATGAGGTGAGGGTGTCGATTCATTATCATTCCCCTCAATGGTGAACCCATTCCCATTTCTTTTAAGCTTGATTTTGAGTGTACCAAAAATATGGCAAAATATGAAGCCCTAGTCATAGGTCTCCAAACCGCTCTAGCCTTAGGAATTAAGACCATCAATGTCTTTGGTGATTCCCATCTCATGATCTACTAGGTTAGTGGCTCCTATCAATGTAATAATGATGTCTTGTCAAAGTAAAAATATCTAGTAGATGTATTCTTAGCATCTATTGATCATTATCATACCCAATATGTTTCTTGATCTACCAATAAATTTGTTGATATAATGGCTTCCCTTTCTTCCCAGATCCCTTCTCAACCTTCTAATTACAAAATATTTATCACCATCATCATTTTACCACACCCTATTATAACTAATTTTACCTCCCTACTATTTTTAGTGTGGACAAATCCCCATAATACATTTGATACCAATAAATCTTTGACTATTAGAACATCAACATCACTCTTCCTAGCCTCTCTAAGAATGCATAAAGAGCCTTTGTTTAGAGTACCTCTCATTACACCCTACTATAGAGAATCCTTTACAAATGTGGTTTTGATAGTCTCCTTCTCTATTGCCTACATATCCATGAATATTCTCATGTTATCATGAAAATGCATGATGGCATCTATGGGGGAAACTTTAAAAGTCTAGTTATCTCTAAACATATCCTTTGACTTAGCTACTATTGGTCCATGCTCAACCAAGACTATTGAGATTATGTAAAGAAGTGTGTTAAATCAAGACTATTATGATACAGTGTGCCCAATGTAGTTTATAGTCCCATGGCATTCCCACTAAGCATGCTAAAAATTTTCTATAAATTTTTTACTTTTCTTAGTGTGAAGAGAAAGAAACTAGTTAACAGGGGTGATAGGAATACCTGGTTAAAAGTGCATGTGTGAATCTAGATGATTGTGGATAAATCCTCTTTGTCTTGGGAGGATGACCTATAAATAAGAAATTACTTAAATAAAACTTATTTTTTAGACAAGTAGTTGGGTGGATTTCCTAACATGAGTTAGATCCTAGAAGTAAAAGATTCCTAGGAGGTTTTAAATCCACCTAATTTAAATAATTAAATTTTATATAAATAAATTACATTAAATAATATAAAAATATCTGAAATTAAATATAATAATTTGATAATAATATGACTAAAATAAATCAATAGTGTGATTAATACTAATGCTAAAAATTAGTCAAGTTAAAGGTTGTGGTTTTGGTTTGATTTATCTTGTGACAAAGGTCAAGAAAAGGTGGTTTGGTTTGGGTTGGTAAATGGACAAGGTAGTAAATGGTAAAGGGGTAAATTATGGTCAAGAATGCCAAAGGGTAAATGGTCAAGAGGTGAAAATGACAAGGTTATGGTTGGTGGTTAAAATAGTGAAGAGGGTAAAGATGGCAAAGGGTAAATGATCAAAAAGATAACAAAGAAAAGGTGTAAAGGGTAAATGGTAAAGAAGAGAATAGGTTAATGGGATAAAGGTATGGAGGTAAAGATAATAATAATTCTAAGGTGTAGGTTTAGAGGTCAAGAAAAGAGAAGACCAAAGATATGGAAATTGAAATTACAAAATTTAACAATTTACCTCATAAGATGCTTGAAAATGTTGATGAAGTTGATGTTGTTGTTTATTCTTTGTGATAGATTGAAATTTTGGAAAAGTTTTATTTCTTTAAGATTCTTTCCTCCAAGATTAATTACCTCTAAAACCTATAAGATGAAATGCTCCAACCAAAGACCCCTCCCCCATGGCTGAAAGTGGGGTCATATTTATAACATTTAATGCCAAGAAACATGACAAAGGAACAAATAGTGGAAATGTGGTACCATTTTCAAAGTGGGTGGATAAGAGGGTTAAGGGGATAAGTTTGTTGGGATTCCCACTTCACAAAGTGTGCCTTCTAATTTTCTAAAGTGCCTCCCACTTTTCTAATGTGTACAAAATGGGTGGAGATAATGCCCATGGACCCAAATGAGTCCAAAATACTTTCCATCACCCACTTCTGTCTTTTTTCCATGGGTGGGTAAGTGTTCATGAAGGAAAAATATGGTAGGATTCCCACTTCATATGCATGTCTCCCACTTTGTAAGTGTGTCCAAAATAAGTGTATATTATGCCCATGTGTCCATATGGGTCTAGAATACCTTTCACGACCCACTTTTATCTTTTCCCAAAGCACCCAACAAGTGGGAACCCCACTTTGGACACCACTCTTATGTATGAAGCCAAAACATGATGGTGAATGATGGCCCCTTATGGATAAATTTGCCATACTTGAGATGGGGGACCTTGTGATGCTTAATGATGTCATTAAGCACCTTTGGTAAGGGTCCTAAGTGGGGTATGATGTCCCACTCCAAGCCACCCCACTTTCAAGCCATGTCACTATTGAGTCACTTGCCATGTCACTTACCATGTCACTATGAAAAGTGGCATGCCATGTCATCATGAATAATGATAGTAACTAATATTTTTGAATAGTGACTTGGAATAATAATATTAAATAGTAATATGTAAAGAGTGATAGGTGAATAGTGACTTGCTTAGGTTAAGAGGGTTAGGTTAAGGTTCAAGAAGGTTTAAGGGGTCCCTAGGGTAGGCCCAGGGCATTTAGATAGCTAGAATTACTTGAGTGAAATTTTCTAGTGTCTACATTTTACCCCATTTTGTTATGTGGATTTTTAATTAACAATCCACAAAACAAAAATGGATTTCTAATCGAAGGTTTAGTTTTTCCAATTATGGTAGGAGGTGTTCCCCCTCAAATTAAGAGTTGATGAGGGAAAGAAAAATTGGGTACAAGTTTGATAAGTGGTTGGTGGTGAGTCATTAGGTGGTGATGAAAAAGGTTGGGAATTTGAAATACAAATATGTGCACAAAATGTGACTAAGTATGATAGCCAAGATCACACACAAACAAAAGTTGCTAATGTTGGTAAAAATAAGGGTCAATTTTAAGGGACCAGTGACCAATATACCATATGACTACAAATATGGTTAGGTACACTTGTTAGTCTCTTAGTCAAAGTTAGTTTTTTCAGGATTATTTGAGTTAAGAAGTGTTCCCATGAAAAATACAAATGTTTTATTTGTGCACTAGGTCATGCAAATTTAAATGGTTAACATGGAAAATTTGGTTGGTGCCATCAAAAGGACCAAAGCACAGTTAGCACAAAGTATGTGAATAGTTTTGGGTCAAAAAAATGACCAACATTGAAGGGGATGTGGTTGAATGGTTGGTTGGGTGGGTGGTTTGAAAAGGTGTAAGTAGGGTTGGTCAACATAAATCTATATGCACAAGGAAAGTGGACACTACCTATATAGTTCCATAGATGTAACATCCAACAAAACTTCAGGCTAAATGTAGTTCTTAAGTATTATGGAAAGTGGTGTTCAAATGGGTTATCCCAATTAGAAGTACCATGTGGCTGGGTTTTGTTGAAGTTACATGGATGTGATTATGGTTATGATGCCTAATTGGAAGCACATAAAGTAAGTTAGATAATAAACTTAAATGTGTGAAAAGAGGTCATAGTTAAGAGACATATGTCTACACAAACCAATGATGATAGGATAAGAAGTAAGACATGGTGCATCCTCATTTAGTAAGGACAAAACAAAACTTGAGGTTAGATCAGATTAAGGAACATAAGCCATGTGAATACATCACATTAGCATACATGGATTGATAAAAAAAGGTGCTTAGATCATAGTGTGTCAATTAAGTTTAAAATGGGTGATAGGTAGTGTGAAAAGAGTAGTTAGAGAGGGAAAAGATAAAAAGAGGGGACATGCACAACATATAAATATATCTAAGGAAGAAATGGATGTATTTGAAGCAGTGAGCCTGACAAGATTTTATGCATTAAAGCAAGAGAGTGGAGGATAGGAAAAAATAGACATGGATATGTTTAGAGAAGCAATAAAAACTAGTGACCGTACTCTAATGAGTGAGGAGCTAGAGTGTGAATGGGAGAATATGAGGGAGATCCAACAAGGGATGATATGAAATTAGATAAGGAGATGGATGAATTAGGAGTGATAAGACAGTGAGGTCACATATAAAGAAAAAGTTAGATAAGGATGGAAGAATCCAAATATGGATAAGGAGGGAAAAAAGGATCATGAAGCACAAGGAATTTCATCAAGGAAGATGAGAAAAATTAAATAAAATGGATTAATGAGAAGAAAAATAAATGGTATAAGATGGGGATTGGAGTAATGTACTAAAAAATTATAGATTGGGGAATTGAAAAGGAATGTGAGAGAAGGTGAGAAAACATGAAGTCGAAGGGGAAGATTTGAAATATGGTAGGCCAAGAAATAATGGAAAATAGTTCTAAAAGATACCAAGGAAAAAAAATTGGTGATGAAATTTCTACTTTTCTTAGTGTAAATAGAAAGAAACTAGTTAATGAGTGTGGTAGGAATACCTAGTTAAAAGTGTGTGCATGAATCCAAATGGTTGTGGATAACTCTTCTTTGTCTTACAAGGATGACCTATAAATAATATACCACTAAACTTGGTAAAATACTTAGGCATATGATTCAAAAATGTAGATAAGACCCAACCACTCCTTTAGTCATAGTTTGTCTTATGAGTCCAAAATGTAGACAAGGCCAAATTGGTTTCATAGTCCCCCTCAAACCAAGATTGTTGTTATGTTGTGACTGCTACATTTTGGCACACCTAATGGGACCCTTAAGTTTCTTATTGGGTTCATAATTTTAGGATATTTAGTTTCATTAGAGAAGAGTCATTCATTTCATTCTTTTCTAAAAATTAAACGTTGTTTCTTTCATTTATTCATTGAAAATCAAAAGCACTCTTATAAAAGGTTAACTTTCCTTCCTTCATTTCTAAACAATCAAAAAGCACTCATCCTAGGATTAATTTTTTCATCTTCATATCATATCTAGGTGTATATTAGTTATTTTTTATTCATTTGAAAATACACCAAAATTTTCTTTTGAATTAAAATTAACTGCATCTATTGTTTGCTTGCATGATTAGTTCATAATAGCTTAATTAATCAAGTAAACTAATCATAGAAATCATTTTTATCACACACTAAACCAAACCACCTTCATCAACTAACACATCAAACATAATTGAGATAAGGCCTGACTAGGATTTCATCGCCTAGTGGTAACCTTACCCTTTCTTGATAATCTTGCTTAGATTTAATCATCGAGGGGAGACCAACTCAACTCTCTAGTTGAGTATAAACTCTAGAAATTGGTATATCAGCTAAGCACTTGACTCTACTATGGGATCATTAAGTGAGGGGGGAAAGCCCCAAGTACCAAGCCATGTACATAAATCCAATATAGAATTCTCTCTTGAGCACCTAAATGTAACTTGAAACCAAACATACACTTCTTTCTAGGACCTATTCAAGCCAAATTTCTTCTTCACACTTTCTAAGGCATAAGCCAAAAGTGAGATAATTAAAACTTTAATGCTTAACTCTTCTTATAGAGTATGATTTGATTGATTTGATCTTTTTCTTGTCTTTTCCTTGTTTGAATTTTAATAAATCAACCTTCCACCATTTTTCCTCCATTATCTTGTCCAATGGGAAACCAATTTTACCTTTCAATTTTATTGTTAGTTTGCTTGCTTCATCATGTCTTTTCCATTCGTCGCATGGTTTTTACTAGACACAAGTTGAGGAATCAAACTAACCAAGAACCACCTTATTCTTCCTCCTCCTCCATGGAGTCTACTCTTGATTTTAAGGGTTCTCCTCATATTTCTTCCCCTCCTACCATGCCTCAAATTATGGCCAAGGGTGATGCAGATTTTACTACCTTCCTTGATAACAACCCTAGGGCCCTCCAACATTACCTCAAAACCTTACTTCATCATACCCCTATTACTTAATTTCTTCTTATAAATCCACCTTATGTTATGCCTCCCCATCTTATGAAGGGTGCTACCTCTACCCAACCTATGATCACCCAAGCCTCTTCTTCTACCAATATCCCATCCACTATCACCACCAAAACTCAATCTAACATTGTAACCTATAACCAAACACCCCCTACACTAATTGACACCTCCAATATGGGGGGAACATTTCCTCTTGTTACCTATACCCCATCTACCATAGCGGTAACTTCTACCCCTATTTTTACCCTTCCTCTTTTTATTACCAACCCACCAATTTCTAGCCCACTTCAAAATTTAGTGTTTTCCATACCTCCTACCCTTCCACCCATTAACACAAGGGATACCACCCAACCTCAACCTACCACTTCAACCATACCTCCAAACCAACCCATTTTAACCCCTCAATAAATATGCATGACCTCTTACCAATATGTTCTTAATCCATAAGGGTACATATCACCTTCTACCCAACCGTTTATGCCCATTTACTAATATGTGGCATCATCCCAACCTTCAATGACCACATATCAATATGTCGCATCTTCTCAACCTTCCACCTCTTATTCATACATTACAACCACCTAACCTCAATTAAACTTACCACCCAATTATGGGGCTCCCTAACTTCAAACAAATCTAGTTAAGATATTGATGGATGAAATGTCCAATCTTGAGTCATCCATTTTGGGGGCTCATTACCATTTATCTTATGATCAAATATGCAATCAACCCATTTAACCATCCATCCCTATCTGACCTTATCCTTAGTGGGAATTACCCAATTTTTCCCAATTTCAAAGCAAGGAGGACCCCCAACAACACTTAAGAGATTTCCACCATTCTTGCTATTTAATTACATATGATGATGTTCTTTTCCTTCATACCTTCCCCATGTCTCTATCTAGACTAACCTTAGATCGGTATAGTTCTCTTACCAAGCACCCTATCTTCTCCTTTTCTCAACTTGCCCAAATATTTTTAGATCACCTTTCAGTCAATATATCTAAAAATATTTCCATTACCAACCTTTACTCTATTAGGAAATTTGATGACAAATCGATAGTTGATTTCATAGCTATATGGAGAGGTCTCATTAGCTTACTTTCTTTCTCCTTACCTTGACCTGAATTAATTAAACTCTTTTCTCAAATTTGTGCCAAAAATATTGCTCCCACTCTTCAAGTTCAAACTTTCAAAACTTTTAATGAGGCATTTACCATGGCACGCAAACTTGAATCAGAGCCATTGATGAGGGAAAATTAAAACTTTGAAGAAAAAATTATAAACCCAACCAACCCAACCAAATCAACTCTTCCAACCCATCAAACCAACAAACTCTCAACCTAAATCGATCCACTCCAAGACAATATATTCCCATATGGGAGTCATACGCCTTGGTTTTGGATAAACTACTTAAAACTAACCTCATCCAACTTCATCCTATCAAACCTCCCAAATTCGATGCCTCTCACCCTGCACTTGGTTGCTATAATGAGAATGATCTATGTGCCTTCCATCACATTATTGGACATGACATTAATATGTGCAACACCTTTAAAACTATTGTCCAAAATTTGATTGACAAAGGTGAACTAGCATTAAATAATCCCAATGCACTTCTAAATCAATCATTAGACATTTTTTGAAAACCTTTTCCTAACCATGCACCTTTCACTAACCATGATAATAGCCAACCATAATCATCTCACACTCATGAGGTACACATGATTGATGTTTTTATTAATCAACCTATTGTTGAGGTAACCACTACCTCAAATACCACTTATTCTACCCCACTTATTGAAGTGGTGAAATCTTCTTCTTTTCCTTCGAACAAACAAATAAAGGAAGAAACCACCTCTTTTATTTCACTTGAACCCACCACACCTTTATTACCTACCATGGAATCAAACACTCCTTTGGAAACCACTCCAATAAAAGAGATCATTTCCCCTATTATTTCCATACAGACACCATCTTCCCAAACCACAGAACCTTCCATCCAAGACAAAGGTGAAGAAATTATTCCCTCACCTTAACCTATTGGCTTAATCTTTGAAACCAATGACCAAGGAATCAACCCCATTTACAAATCTTTTTCTAGAATGTTCCAATATATAGAGTTTACTTCTCAACCTAATCTAGATAGGGCCACCTTTTGGCACTGTCTTAGGCTCCCTAACCAAAATGAACAAGAACCCTTAACCTCACTTACATCTACCCTCAAACCTATCATTAACTCAACCCCATCCTCTAATACTTCATCCTCCAAAACCATAGGGTAACCATCCAACCCACTTCCATATAAAATTTTTAAGTATCCTTACACCTCTTTAACCAAACCTATCAAAAATATATGAATACTTCTCACTACTAGCACCAAAAACACATCACCTCCAGTACCTTTGATCGAATATAATTCCACCATTTTACAAAGTTTTATACAAACCTCTTCCATCACCCTACCACCTATCAAACATTTTGACCCTATCAAAACTTTCAACCCTTCACATCCTAAACCATCATGATTCAATGGCAATTTGATCTACTCATATCATAGGACATCTGGACATGACATAAAGAATTGTAAAGCTCTCCAAGCACTTGCCCACATTTTATGGGATGATAATGATTTATTATTGGACAAACATATCTTAACCAAGCAATCCAACCAAATACCCCTCCCCATGGGTGAAAGGGGGGTCATTTTTATAGCATTTAATGCCAAGAAACATGATATAAGATCAAATAGTGGAAATGTGGCACCATTTTCCAAGTGGGTTAAGGGGATAAGGGTGGTGGGATTTCCACTTCACAAAGTGTGTCTTCCACTTTGCTAAAGTTCCTCCCACTTTGATAATGTTTCTAAAATATATGGAGATAATGCCCATAGACCCAAATGAATCCAAAATATTTTCCACCACCCATTGTTGTCTTTTCCCCATGGGTGGGTAAGTAGTCATGAAGGACAAAGATGGTGGGATTCCCACTTCATAAGCATGTCTCCCACTTTGTAAGTGTGTCCAAAATAAGTGGATATCATGCCCATATGTCCATATGGGTCTAAAATACCTTCCACCACCCACTTATGTCTTTTCCCAAAGCACCCAACAAGTGGGTATCCCACTTTGGACACCACTCTAATGCATGAATCTAGAAGATGATGTTGAATGATGGCACCTTATGGAAAAATTCACCATACTTTGTATGGGTCCCTTGTGATGTTTAATTATGTCATTAACACCTTTGGTAAGGGTCCAAAGTGGGGTATAATGTCCCACTCTAAGACACCTCACTTTTAAGCCATGTCATTTGCCATATCACTATAGAGTCACCTACCATGTCAAAACTGAGTCACTTATCATGTCACCATAAATAGTGGCATGCCATGTCATCATGAATAGTGATAGTGAATAGTACTTTTAAATAGTACTATGTAAATAATGATAGGTGAATATTGACTTGGTTAGGTTAAGAGAGTTGGGTTAAGGATAAAGAAGGTTTTTGTGGTCCCTAGGGTGGGCTTGAGGCATTTAGACATCTAGAACTACTTGTGTTAATTTTTTTAGTGTCTACATTTTGGACTCATATGGAACCATCGAACCCAAAAACTAAAGACTAGAATTTTAGACTATGAAACCATCCAACCCAATAGTCTAACAAAACCCTCAACAAAATGCTAACCAAAGTAATTAGTACTTCAAGTTAGGATTGGCATTTGCACATCCCCTTCACTTTATAGGCCTATCACACTATCATTAGAACCCCTATGGGTGTTACACCTTTTTCCCTTGTGTTTAGAGTAGAGGCTATCTTACCTTTTGAAATTAAAATTCCCTCTCTTCACATATCTTTGCAAGACCTTATTTCTGAGGATGAATATCATCAACATCATTTAGCTTAGCTTGAGCTACTTGATGAGCATTATTTAGCAGCCCTTATGCACCTCCATATCTATCAATATCCTATCAAGTGTGCCTATAACAAACACCTTAATGTGTAAGAATTCAATATCAGAGACCTTGTCCTAAAGGAAAATCAACATGTCACTAATATGGAGAAAAAAAAGTAGGACAAGCTTGCTTTCAATTGGCTTAGACCTTATATCATAACCCACAAATATGGATTAGGAGCTTATTGGTTATCTACTCTCGAAGGCCACCTAGAACCTGAGCCCCTCAATGCTTCACATATATGCCCATTCTTTTGTTAAGAAGGATCAAGTCTACCTTTTATTTAACTTAAGCTCATTCTTTGCTATCTACATACATTCATCAACCTATTTTAGGGGTAACTAATTAAGATTTAATCATATGATTATCTATCACCAAAATAGCCTTATCTTGAACAATGGGTATCACAACTCTGCCCATGGAATGATTCTCATGGTACTGTCCACCCCTTTTTAGGATGGATCCCCATGATCATTGTTGCCTAAATATTTTTAACACCTAGTCCACCTTCTTGTGCTTCTATTTTTGCCTTCATAAATGTGAGCCACTAAGTAACAAGTCTATGCTAAGTAAAATAACATAATTCTTATCACTAACAACCATGGGTCATTCTTAGCATTCACAAACTTCTCCTTTGAAGGATAGTTATTCAAAATCTATTTAAAATTTCCAAATATAAGGTAGATTTCTCTCTTAAAGGAAAGATATCAAAATAATTAAATAAAGCATATAAACTTATACCACTCCCTTAAAGGATGTCTAAGTCAAGCATTTATCAAGAACCATAGTAATTTATTAAAAGCTTATTGCATCGATCATCTTCCCATATACAAAAATATAGCAAGAGACCCATTATTAAAATCAAAGCAAAAGCAGACAAATATCATGAAAGTCATAATCAACTCTCATACAACATAATAAGGTGGAAGCCACAATTGGTGTTCATAAGTATACTTCCCACATTGATTAGTTTACATAATTTTGACATAGACTTGTTTATAACCGACTCTTTAGGCACATATAAAAGAGGCATACTAGTCTCATAATAGGGTTCCATTTTCACCCATCTCCCATTTACACTATATGCAAGGGATTCTTGAGCTTACTTAACCTTATGTGGATAAGACACCTTTCAACCAACTAATGACCACTCATGCAAATAATTTGAAAGGATTACGTTCATTAAGCCAATCCCACTTCAAGCCTATTTTAGTCTTTGTCAAAGAAGAAGCATCATGCCCTCTTCTTATCCTAATGTGCTTAGTTTATATTTTCATTATGACATTTGTCTCTTGATTATATTCTTCACTTTACCATCTAGTGTTGTTCATTGCCTTACGTCTTATGCTTTACCTTAAGCAAGATTACATCAACCACAATCATGCCTATCTACATAAACATAAGCATAATAACATCAAACTATGTAATATTTAGGGTGTGAGGTGTTACATGACACATATAGAGTCATCATATTACACACACCTTGCCTAAAGTACATACATACATAGTTTTACTACTTAGGCATTACATTGATTATTCGATGACTCTAGATTTATGTCAAGATATCCTCGTTGATTGCTTATTAAGCTAACCTTAGCAATGTTCTCTATGTTGACATCCACTAAAGGGAGTATTCTACTCTCCTCTTCTACATTCTTCACCATAAGGTGAGAATCATATTCTGCTATGGGTCTTTCACCCTACTTAACCATCATAGCCATTACCTCCCTCTAATCTAGTTATTTTGCATGCATGGTTAATCCCTATCATTACCTCAATGCACATCCCCTTAGACAATGAGGGTTCCTTTCATGGACAGGCCAAGGGTGATGTTCTTCAACCCTATTTCTTGCATAGAAAAAATCTCACTTCTTCATTGTTATTGAGGTAAGAGTTTTAACTTGAGCTCAATCCATGGGTGCCTTTCCTCTTGATGTTGATTTAATAACACTTCCATTATCACCATTACATGTTGCAATATCTGGTAGATATGCACATTCACTATGTAGATTATTTTGGGTCATGAGGGTTATTGATTATCTTTTTCATTACTCCCATTATTCACCATCTTCAACCTCTTGTATTTCTCTACACTCTGAACAACTTGAAAAACCAAATGACTTCCCAATGGGTATTCATTCTTAACACAATTATTTAAATAGAATACCTGACTATTATTTCTCACTGACATGATTATCCATTTTGCTAATAGGGAAGGTCATATGATGTCATTGATTCCCTTAAATAATCTTCCCACTTGAATGATCATGTCTGCTTACCTTTTTGTGTGGACATAGAGCCCTTAATCTAATTGGTCATCTTGATCACATCATTATGCATCGTCATGATGTCTTTTTGTCACCTTTATCATCTGATCTACATCTGACGTCTTTTCTTGTTTTGTCATCTTATGGTATTTATGGGCCTAGTAGTCTTTTGTGTCATTATCACATTTACTCCAATTGATGGAAATTAGCTTCTAGCCATGGGCCACTGCAATGGTCATGCCTTCAAAATTATCATTGTTGCTGGTGGCAGCAACTTCCAAATACATACTGCTATAAAAACTCCCCTATCTTATCTAATTGTATAACAATATCTTAGACCACATAACTCCCTACTGGAAGGGCTTAATCTAAGTGGAACCCAAAGTCATTAGTTATTAGGTATTAGGATAGAGGATATAGAGATGGACACATTTTGCCCAAACTGGCTATGCAGCTCTTGAGTAAGGCACAATCCATCCTCTATCACTCACCACACTACTAATTTTCTACCTCATAGAATCTACTCAACCAATAAAGAAATTATTTTTAAGTCATTCCTCTGCTACTAACCATAAAACCCATCTCGTAATAGTGATGAACCTTTGCCAAAGAGACTATATAGATCTTGATATATGCCCATCTCCTAAAACTTGGCTTATAGTGATAGATGTTATCTCTATGCTTATACCCTCACATAATTTTAGGTGTATCCTCCTCATGAAAGCACCTCTTCTTTGGCTTAGCCCCATCATAGGACATTTGTGGTGGTTAGCCTTTTGTTAGCCTTTTATTTATCCTACCTTGCCCATTCATGTTTTCTCATCCTAATGCATATGGGATCATTATGGTAACTATTCACCCATTTAAACCTTAAAACCTCACTGTCATCTTGACCAAAACCCAAAACCTCTATTTTCTAAAAAAAAATTAAACCAAACCAAAACATGTGTTATATCAAAGTGGGGCAACCCATCTGAGAACCAATGGTTGAAATACATTAGCATAATGTCCATGAACTATGTAGGCATTGATTAACTTCTGCAAGTAGCTTGGCCACTAACAACTAATTACCATCCCTTTTTTCTTCTCACTAATTTCCATTACTAATAGTGCCCTCTTTCTTAGGGAATCTTACTTTAAGGAAGCTTTGAATTTTTTTATCATCCTTATATTTTATCATCATCTAACACTTCTTTATTCCCCCCCCCCCCCCATTTTTGGAAGAACTACATTATCCTGAGGTCTTTTTAGACCATGTAGGCAGTGCTTAGCTACTAAGGTCAGATCAGCTGCATCCCTCATTTTATTTTCCTTTCTCACCTAAAATCTCTTTCTCCACTTATCTACCTATCTCCTCACCATCTCCCTTCTTCTATCTTGTCAATCTCTTTTAAAACAAGGATTGACAACCTTCCTCATCTACCTCTCTTATCTCTTATAAATCTACCATCTACTCTACTTCATTGCCCTCCCTATCACCTTTATTTACATTTATTGTGCTTGCTTTGTTGCTTACTCTCCCACCCACTTTTTATATTTCTTATCTCTCTCTCTCTCTACTTACCAACCTTTCCCTCTATCTCCTTTTTCTTATTTCACTATCCTCATCATTTCCCCTTGTCCTTGGAAATTTGTGGTATCCTCTTCATCACTCTCTTTTCCTCACCAATTAATGTTCAATAATTTTGACACTTTTACCCACCAATAGACACTTTTACCTCTTTCTCTTCATTGTTATCATCTTCTTACTTTTCTTCCACTGCTTCTAAACTAGCTTCATTCCAATTCTCAATTTTTGTCTTCATCTTTTCTATCTTGCATGCTTTATATTTCTTCTATTTTTTTGCATCCAACCTTTTTTTTCTTATGTGTTCCACCATTTTCTTTCAATTTTTCATTCTTCCCACCTTTCCCATTTTCCATTCTTCTTGTTTACTTTATTTTCATCCTTTTTATCTTCTTTTTTTCCTCCACAACTAGCTTCTAACTGGGTATTTATCCTTTGAGAAGCCTTCCATAATTACCATTTTATTCTTATCTATTCCAACCTTTTGCACTTTGCATTCCCTTTTTCCTCTTTCCATCTATGTATACACTTATCTTTTGCATCTATGTGAGTATCTGTGTTTTATATCCTTGCCAACCACTTTACTTCTTCCTTCCTTTTTTCTTATCATCCTTGATCTTCATCTCTTATTTTCATCTCATTCCCTTTCATTATGTTTATATATTACTTCTCTTATTCCCTTTTATCTCATCCATTTTCCATTTTGTCTCCCCAATTTTTTCACCACCTGACCACTTTTCAACTTGACAATCTCTTCTAATCACCCATTCATCTTGTCAATCTCTTCTAACAAGTTGATTGACACATACCTTATCTCTTTAGCTTCTTATCCACCCATCATTTGCTTCCCCTCATTTTTATTAACCCCTTTCCCATCTTCC
Organism: Torreya grandis; assembly: GCA_037957365.1. Classification (NCBI taxonomy): domain Eukaryota; kingdom Viridiplantae; phylum Streptophyta; class Pinopsida; order Cupressales; family Taxaceae; genus Torreya; species Torreya grandis. The sequence goes on from JARHVA010000178.1 coordinate 5,218,291, forward strand.
ATCCCATTCTTATCTCCAATATCACCATCTGATTTACTTCATTTTTCCTCTCCTTTCCTATCATCATTTCTCCTATCCATGCTTACTTGGTCATGATACCACCTCCTTATTCACTCTCCTATCATCCTTTTTGTGTCCTCATTCTGCTCCTTTTTCCTCTTATTTCCTTTTCTTTCATGTGTTTCTCTATTTTGCATTTTCATCACCAAACTATTTTTTCCTTAGTCTCTTTTAGACCTATTTTCAATTATTTCTTAGCTTTCCATATTTATAATTCTCCCCTTCCCTCTTATGTTTGATCGCATTCCTTTTTAATTCTCCAATCTACCATTTTTTAGTACATTCCTCAAACCCCCATATTCTACCATTTATTTTTATTCTCATTTCTCCATTTCATTTCAATTTTATCATCTTTCTTGATGACATTCCTTATGCTTCATGATCTTTTTCTCCCTCCTTATCTATGTTTGGATTCTTCCATCCTTATCCCACTTCATCATTATCTATGACCTTATTGTCTTATCACTCGTACTTCATCCTTATCCTAGTCTACCTTCACATCATCCCTTGTTGGATCTCCCTCATATTTTCCCATTCACACTCCCATTCCTCACTCATTAGAGTGTGGTCACCAATTTGTATTCATCGTACATGCATGTCCTCCACTCTCTTACTTTAATGCACATAATCTTATCAAGTTTGTTTCTTTAAGTTCATCCATCTATTCCTTAAATGTATTGGCATGTTATGTATGGGTCCTATTTTTATATCTTGTGCCTTTACTATTCTCTTCACACTACCTATCACCTGTTTCCCCTATCCACCCTCTACATCAAGGGATTTTGAGCTTCCTTGACATGTTGTAATCAAAACACATTTATTTTATCAATCAAATCCTTATACTATGATTCATTTGAATGGCTTATGTTCCTTAGTTTGATCTCATCTCACATTTTATTTTGTCCTTACCAAATTTAGATAGACCATGTCTTTCTTCTTATCCTTTCATCATTGGTTCATGTAGATGTATGTTTCTTGACTCTTACCTCTTTTCCCACATCTAAGTTTTTTATCTTACTTTATGTGCTTCTAATCTATATCATAACCATAATCACATCCATATACCTTGAATTAAACCTAACCATGTGGTACTTCAAATTGGGGTAACCCATTTGAACACCACTTTCCCTCATACTTAAGAACTACATTTGGCCTGATGTTTTGTTTGATATTACATCCACGAAACTATGTAGGAAACATACACTTGCCTTGTGCATATAGAGTTAGCTTGGCCACCCCCTACCTACACCTTTGTAAATCACCCATTCAACCAACCATTTTCCCACATCCCCTTCGATGTTGGTCATTTGTTTTACCCCAAACTATTTGTATACTTTGTGTTGATCATGCCTTGGTCCTTTTAACCACACCAATAAACTTTTCCATGTTGACCAATTAAAATGTACACCACTTGATGCACAACTAGACCATTAATGATTTTCAAGGGAGTACTTCCTACCTCAGATACCTATAAAAACACTGACCTTGTCTAAGAGACTAATAGGTGTACCCAATCATTGTTACGATCAAATGGTACATTGGTCATTTGTCCCTTAGAATTGACCCTTATTTTTACCAACATTAGCAACTTTTATTTATGTGTGGTCTTGGCTATCACACTTAGTCACATTTTGTGTGCATGTTTGAGTTTCAAATACCCAACCCTTTTTGTCACCACTTAGTGATTCACCACCAACCACTTATAAAACTTGTACCTAATTTTTCTTTCCCTCATCAAATCCTAATTTGAGGGGGAACACCTCTTCCCATAATTAAGGCAACTAGACCTCTGATTAGTAATATATTTTTGTTTTGTATTTTATTAATTAAAAATCCATATAACAAAAAGGGGTAAAATGTAGACACTAGAAAAATACACACAAGCAATTATAGATGTCGAAATGCCTCAACCCCACCCTAAGGACCACCTAAACCTTCTTGACCCTTAACACAACCCACTTAACCTAACTAAGTCACTATTCACCTATCACTATTTACATAATACTATTCAAAATTACTATTCCAAGTCACTATTTAAAAATACTATTCAAAAGTACTATTCATAGTCACTATTAATGATGACATTTCATGCCACTATATATGGTGACATGGTAGGTGACTCTATAGTGATATGGGAAGTGATATGGCTTGAAAGTGAGTAGGCTTAAAGTGGGACATCATTCCCCACTTGAGACCCTTGCCAAAGGTGCTTAATGACATCATTAAGCATCACAAGGTCCCCCCTCTGAAGTATGGTGAATTTATTCATAAGGGCTCATCATTCAACATCATCTTTTGGCCTCATGCATCAAAGTGGTGTCCAAAGTGGGGTTCTCACTTGTTGGGTGCTTTGGTAAAAGATATAAGTGGGTGGTGGAAGGTATTTTGGACCCATATGGATATATAGGCATGATATCCAATTATTCTGGGCACACTTACAAAGTGGGAGACACACTTATGAAGTGATAATCCCACCATCTTTGCCCTTCATGATCACTTACCCACCCATGGTGAAAAGATAGAAGTGGGTGGTGGAAAGTATTTTGGACTCATTTGGGTCTATGGGCATTATCTCCACCCATTTTGGACATATTATCAAAGTGGGAGGCACTTTAACAAAGTGGAAGACACACTTTGTGAAGTGGGAATCCCACCACCCTTATTCCCTTAACCCACTTATCCACCCACTTGGAAAATGGCACTGCATTTCCACTATTTTCTCCTTTGTCATGTTTTTTGGCATTAAATGCTATAAATATGACCCCCATTTCACCCATGAAGGTGAGGTCTTTGGTTGGAGGAATTCATCTTGTAGGTTTTAGAGGTCATTCATCTTGGAGGATAGGAGCTCAAAGCAATGAAACTCTACCAAAATTTCAAGCCATCACAAAGCATCAACAACTTCATCAACCATCTTCATCTTGACGCATGAGGTAATATTGTTTTATTTTGTAATTTTAATTTACCTTTACCATCTTGACCTCTTATTTCTTGACTTATAAACCATAACCCCTTGGCCTTCTTATTTTCTTGACCTCCAAACCTATACCCCTTAGCCTCCTCTTTTCATTTACCCTTTACCTTCTTAACCATCTACCCCTTTGCCCTCTTGACCATCACTTACTTCTTCTTCACCATTTACCCTCTTTCCCATTTACCTTGCCCATTTACCTCTTTACCACCTAAACCTTCTTAACCTCTTAACCCATTACCATTTAACCCATTGACCATTTACCCCTTTGCCCCTTTAACCATCCTAATCATTTTACCACCTTAACCATCTACCAACCCTAATCAAACCTTCTTTTCTTAGCCCTTGTCTCATTACCAAATCAAAACCACAACTTTGACCAAACCAACTTTAGTATTAGCATTGAAAAATTATAGCTTTATTTAATCATCTTTGTAGCAAAGAATTATTGTACTTAATTTTAGTAATTTATTATTATTTAATAAAATTACCTTTATTTATCATTTATAAACTTGATTGTTTAAATAAGGTGGATTGGCAGCCTCCTAGTAAGCTCTCACTTATAGGATCTAGCTCATGTTAGGTAATCCACCCAACTACTTGTCTAACAAATAAGTTGTCTTTAAGTGTTTTCTTATTTGTAGATCATCCTCATAATCCAAAGAGAATTTCTTCACAACCATATAGATTCAATATGCACACTTTCATTAGGTATTCCTATCATACCTGTAAATAGTTTTTTTTCTTTCCAAACTAAGAAAAAAAGTAACAAATTCATAGAAACACAAACAATCTAACATGTAAGTGATAGATGATTTACATAAAACAACATTTCAATAATTTTGAAATTTAAGTGAATATTGAGTTTTATAACACCAAATTGAAATGTTTAGTGAATTTTTTGGATCCTTGGCCTTAGTTTTCAAAAACTTTTAAAAACATTCACAAAAACATTTAATCAAACCATCTAGTTCCTTTTAAACATCAAAGGGAAGCTTATCAATCTAATTATGCTCAAATTAATCACTTTTCTTCATGGATCTTGTAAGAAAAATTAGAGAGTCTCACTTAGATTTAAAGCATAATTGGTAATGAAACAAGCAAGTTTAGATTTCTTTATCTTGGGTTCTCTATTTTTTACACACATAGACCAGTATCGATCACTATTGACTAATGTCAATTACCTTAAAATTGATGTAAATCAAAGACAAACATTTTAGGTTGAAACTAATTGATAACGATCACCTATGAACCCTTAGGCAAAAAAATACTTGTTAGCTTAATGTTAGGATAAAATCTCCAAAATTAAACTTTTGGATCAAGAAAATGTTTAGACCAGAGAATTATATATCTAATTTTGACAATAATAAATTTGAATAAATCTCTAAAATGGAAATTGTTATCCATATTTTTTCCTACAACCTAATTGATGTTGGTTATCCTTGACTAATGTCGGTCACCCAGAACTAATGTCAGTCACTATGTAACCTGTGTATGCATAAAAACATTAAAAATATGGGAAAAACAAGCTAAAAATTGATGTTAAAAGACTTTTTAATGACTTTAATGGAAATATAAGATTTCCAAAATGTCTTATTTACTTAAATGTACCTTGTGGTCCCATAGAGTGTACCAAGATGTATATATGTATTACAAAGATGGTTAGATCAAGCATTGGTCATGAAAAATAGAAAAGAATGCATAAGAACTAATAATCTAGGCCAACCTATTCAAACAGGGTGTGAAAATGACAATAAAGATCAAATGAAAGAAATTAAATACCAATTACCTTCCCACGAGGATCTCACCATCCATAAGTAGCTAAAAAATGTGATTTTCCCCTTGATTTGGAGTTCTTTTCTTTGTCAACAATGGATGCTAAGCTCCTCCATCATGTTCAGATCACCATGTATAATCTAAGCTTATGATATGAAATTAAGCTATGCCTATCAAATGAAGTTATCTATTTCAAATAAATCATTTATCAAACTACATAAATGACTTGTGGAGGGAATCTTGTATTATGAGTTTACACAATTTAAACTTAATACAAGTGGTCTTGGCCCTCCTATGTATAGGATTTTGGATTTGATCAAGATCAACCATGACTGTCCATCTCAATATGAATATGTGTGTCTATTAATTAATCTAATTATGTAATGAAAATTCGTAAATATCCTCATTATGATTTGAGAATAAGGGTAATCAAAGAGGCATGGGAAGCTATAAACTTGATATTTGTTACATTTATGGCTTATAGATGCTACCCTAAAAATGACCTCACTTAATGATATAGTTAATAGAAATAAATTTTAAATAAATAAATATTCAATAAATTCCATGCAATTCTTAATTAAGTTCATAATTTAGTTTAATTTGTGTGAGAATTAGCTACAGGATCTAATGAATCTAATAGAAAGCATAAACAAGAGATAAAATAGTAATAGTAATAAACAATAACTATATATCAAAGATAATAATTGAAATAAATAAATAACTCAAATATGATGAATTACTCTAATAATTCAATATTAATCTGATATAGAATACACAAATATCTATTAATTATATAGAGTAAGACGTGCAATATAAAGATCAGAGAACTCACACAACATGTGTAGTTCAACTAATATCTGACTACATGAATAGTGGAGTGAAAATCCACAATAATAAGATAGGTGTCCAACTTGTGTAAATGATAAGCACAATTTGACTACTAGTTAATCAATTTTATCCTATCTTACCCTGAATAGTGGAGTGGAACTCCACTGTAACAAGATAGGTGTCTAAGTTGACTACTAGCTAAGCAAGCTTATTCTATCTGGTGCAAATTATTAATAAACATAATGAAATAATTACAATAAGTAATTAGTGTACCAATATATATAATAAATACAAGTAAATTCAATAAATCAAATAAATACACAAATAATTGGCCTAAGTAAGATTAATCAATTTTAGTGCAATTCTTTGGAAATTAGTGCATTTCATTAATCAAATTGGTCAAAAATTCATATTACTAGGTCATAATTTGACTCGTGAGGAATTAGAAGATGATGTTAGTTGCATATAGACCATGATCCCATTTAAGATGTTTTCAACATAAAATAACACAGGCACGTGATGTGTGCTTACAAATTAGAAGACAAGAATGATCCAGAGTACCAAAATACAAAATCATCATTTTAGCTCAAAATGATTTAAGAAAAGTTAGGAATCACATAAAAATCATTGTCCCATTTAGGGATACATTAGCCTAAATCAACACTTGTATATGACAAGCTCAAACCATTTAGTGTGTTTAAGTGATTTTAGCCTAATTTTTGCATTTTTACAAATTTCAAGTAAGATTGACAATTTCAACATAAATGGTGTTAGGAATTGGATGTCTACATCATCACCTTATTAATATATATCTCTTATTACTTTATAAGGTAGATATAATGTGGTGATATGGTCTATGTTCATAATGTTAAACCATTTTAGACATGGAATGTCTTTTATTCTTCCTTTCTTTATCCTCAAATATTTGGAGGTATGTGTAATAAAATTCAAGAATGAATATTACTCCACTCCGAGACATGAGGGAGTTATTTTCCTTATTTTTAAGTATTTCAAAGGCATGAATCAAATTATGCCTGACATCTCTCAGAACTAGAAATAAAAACCTATGGAGGGC